>NW_023612765.1:0-140455 GCF_013339725.1 Rhipicephalus microplus | reverse complement strand
CAAAACGTTTATAAGCGGATCTCATTTACGCGTATTATATTCTAAAATAAATGTCCACTTACCTTGAAGGCACAAGCAAAAGGAGAAGGAAAGAAACACACGACATAAAAGTGGCGGAAAGAACGCTCGCTTTGTCATCTGCCTGCCAAGTTTAGCGGCCGTTGGTTGCTTCTTACTTGTGGTCATCGCCTGACGTTGTCGGAGACGTGGCAGAGGCCTCAGAGCTCAAGCCTGCTGGCTTTCGGTGCCACCTGGTGCTACGGGGTGACGTGGCCCACTGGGGACTGTGACGGGCGTCTTGCTTCGAAGGAAGCTTGCGTGAGAAACGTCGGCAATCGCTGTGTGAGGGTGCAGCTTCACTTGAAGCGGGTCGAAGTCTATGGCCACCTCTCGGGCCGACCTCGTCACAAGCTGCCGGGTCGGTGTCCTGCCGCTCTCGTCACCGGTGGGCTTGCTGGCGGGATGGCCTTCTTCTTGCAAGCCCACGCCAACCATACCAGCGCGTCGTTTCTTGCGCCCAGAGTAGAGATCGGGTCACGCCGCGCCTCGTGCATCACGTTATGATGCACGCGGTCACACCATTTTGAACAATGTCTGCACCTCACCGTCACCGTTCATGCTAATGGCTTTTAATCGCGAGAACACGTTGTCTATGCTTTCTTTTGTTTTATACATGATGTATCATGTGATTTCCGAATGGTAAGGTTTTCAGTTCTTTGCACCGTGTTAGTTTTAACAGCGTAGCTGTTGGGGGGCTTGTCATGTTCGTGGAACGTTCCTGGTCATCTAGCGCACATCTAGCACATGCGCAAGTTCTTACTGCGCGAATTGTAGCACGAAACACCGACTTCTGCTCACCTGTACATGTGCCGTGGCAATATATGAATGCGTCAATAATCCGTGCGTTTGAAACACTTACAGGTGATCTGTGCTTCCTCTTGGCAAATGCGTGCGTGTATTGCATGCAATAAAAAGAAAGCCTGTAGAACAAAAGCTCTTTTTTAGGGAATATGAGCGCTGCACCCCATTTGTACCCTGGGACCCGTTTTGAAACATTGCGATTAAGCCGTCAATTTATTATTTATTCATTGTTTATTTATTACTTATTTATTTATTTATTCATTTATTGACTGTGTGTCTGTATTCATTTATTGACTACATGTGTGTCTGTAGTGCCAGGGCACTACAAACACACATGTAGAATTTTACGTCTCAAAACCACCCTATGTATATGAGAGACACCGTAGTAGAGGGCTCCGGGAATTCCGACCGCCTGGGGTTTTTTCATCACCATCATCAGCCTCACTACGTCCACTGCAGGACAAAGGCCTCTCCCATGTTCCGCCAGTCAACTCGGTCTTGTGCTTCCTGCTGCTTTTTTACACCCGCAAACTTCCTAATCTCATCTGCCCACCTAACCTTCTGTCTCCCCCTAACTCGCTTGCCTGGGTTTCTTTAACGTGTACCCAAATCTGAGCACATCGGCCTACAGCATTTTCGCCTCCATGAAAAATGCAGTTGCCGCAGCCAGGAATAGACATATATTTTGTTTACTCTATTCTCGCAATACAATATAAAATATGAAGATATATGAGTTGTAGTTCCCTGCGTACTGCCTTGACGATCACGAGAGAATCATTTGCCTATTGTTGTTCACTATTTGGCGCATGAACTGAAAAATTTTGGCATTATTCATTTAAGAAATATTGTGTATATACAAATGTTAGACATAAGAACGCTCTTCATTGTCTCCAAGAGTTGGCTTCATAAATTCTAAATTTTATAAGCGCCATAGGAATCTTTTCGAACAAGTAAAAAGGCAAACATTTTCTGTCATACACACACATATATACACGTTATGTACTTTCCTTTTGTACGTCCTTGGCAACTATGGAGAAACAGATACATCAATAACAGTGGGCGCGATTGCTGTTTGATACATTAGTACGTCGTAGAAAGCGCGACCAACCGATACCGATGATTGTTTTATTGAATGATGCTCTCTGTATTGTCCAAAGTAATACTGAAGTGTGAAATGAGAAAGGAAGATGCTTACGCGGGATACTTTTGCAGTTTTGGGAGACCAATCTTGTTGCGTGGACGACGAGATCAAGCGACTCAATGTCAATTAAATGCAAGCATCAGGTACGCAAGAACATAAACAAGGCCGGTCTGTTGCTGCAGAAACACAGTTGTTTGACGGAGTAAGGTATGACACATTACCTATAATTACCTTGTGAAGCCCGATTAAGAAGACGGTTGCTCTTGCAGGTTCTTCTCAGATCATTATTGGAAATTCGAGGGAAACGACACAGTTTCCAGGAGCAGCGCAAATAAGGGTAAGCTGTAAACAAGGCTGCTACTATTATTTGTGATCTTTTTAGTGGCTCCCCGAAAAAGTATTGCTTTCACAGGCAAACGCTTGTTGTTTCATTATGGTCAAAATTGAAAGCGGCAAGCAAGCATTGGAATACTATTAGGAAGATTCTTTTTTATCAGTGCGCAGAAGCTCGTACAGGCGCTCTCATAATAATTCGGAACACTGAACACGCAGTCACTCGCTGGCGATGTGCACCGGTGGATAAATACAGGCAAGGTCCGCGCTTGCACGGTCTATCTTGCGAGCATGTTTATCTCCCAAGTGCATCTAGGGCTGTGTTTCAATTCTTAGACATCACGAAGACAGTATACGCAGACTGCTTAGAAGACAGCACCGAGCCCATGCTGTCCGAGAATTGGAACACGTCTGGACGGCTTTTGCGCGACGATGCGCCACCTCGCGTCAACAAGCAAAAATAAACAAACGTAATCAGTTGTATTTTCTGGCCTATTCCGTGTTGAAAGCAAAAACAAATAAACATTACTCACATCGAGCGTCTGGGGAAGCGTCTGTTTGTGTGCACAGGACCATTCCGGCGAGATCCGATCTATCTGAGCGATTCACTGAGCCGCCATCTTGTTTAGACAGCACAGTGGCCTGCATCGTATTTGTCTACGATGCGGTCTTCTCGGAGTTGTTCTATTTTGCCAGCTACGTGAGAATCGGAATGGGACTTAAGATGGCCGCTATCCATTTAGCTGTCTATTTAGCCGTCTACGGTGAGTATTGGAACACACCCTAGATTGACGTTGTCTTGTTCCAAAAGGGTAGTTCTTGAGCGATACGACCACGAGGGGTGGAGGAATAGGGGCCCGTAGCACGCCGCGTTTCGTAATTTGTCAATATGAAAACTTGTCGATTCCTTGCGGTGCGTTCTCACAAATATTTACATCGATTCTCGAAGACTGCGTGGGCATAACACAGCATGAATACAGCAACATTGCTGCTTACTTCGAACCACGTTATTCTGTTTCGCGAAGTACTGTCCGTGTTTCCCTAGTTTCGTTATACGAGGACAATTTTTTCTACTACAGACACCCCCCTCGCAGGTGTGCCTGGGATAGCGTTATTACAACATTTTAGAAAAGCAAATAGGGTGGCATGTTTCTCAAAGCAAATTTCAGGCAGAAGGACTGATCTCGAGCGTACTCTAATGAGCTCCGCACGACTCCATAGCTTTATATTCGCGTGCAACATGTGGCGGTTTGCACATATTTGTGCACCAATCAATTAGAGTGTATAGATGCTATAGGTAACGAGTATATTTCCATTTCCAATCACGCGTCATCATTTGTTGCCACATACATTCATTGTCTTTTACTCAGAGGTAGTGTGCAATGCCAGTCAGCGATAGTTTGTCTCGGATAAGGGGAAAATAAATGGCATCATGTACAGGCGGGAGCAAAAATGTGAAGAGCATGGGATAGCGTGGCCGAACTCATCGACGCGCTATCTAGTGACGAGACGTCTGCTGCGGTGCGCATGCGCTTCCGGTCGCATTGCTTGGCTCTTCATGTAGCTTTCTCTGACGCTGTTCGGCGCTCGTACCCAAAACGACACTGGGGGTCGCTTTCCGTGCTGGATTCAATTTGCGTCGTTTTTTTTATACCCAGTGGCCACGACGGGGCCAGGTCAAGCACCAGGCTGGCGTCGGTATTTATACGGGTTGATTAGCCTCACTACACGTAGCCAGCATTTCGAAACTTGATGAAGCCAGGCACACAAAATTAGGTTTTCTCAGCTCAGCTTGCCTTTGTCGATGCAAGCTGCGTGGCACTAAAGGCGAAAGCGCGTCCTCCGGCAATCACTGCCGTTTCTTGATGGCGCATTACTTCCCACGTTTCCCATTCTCGTAATCTGGAGTTCGCTGCACATCTTCAGTAAAAAAAAAAAAAGCTAGAATTTTACAATCTACTCGCGCTGTGCAAGCTTGCGTGAATAGTTACCCCACATGGAACGCATTTACTCCCAAGAGCGTCCTATGTAGTAAGTTATTTCTCAATTAGGCGTAGCTAGGTGTAATTTGAATAATTCTGCGACAACAACTCGTGTACCTCCAGTGGGATTCGATGTCACGCAAATCAATAGGTATTAAATATTATTAGTTCTTAGGCCAATCAGAATTCATTTAGCGTAAACTCAGTGAGGAGTAATTAGCTTCTTCATCAGCTTGGTCTCTTTGAGCTCACATAGATTCGACTGCAAAACTTTCATCGTGTTTATTGAACAGTTGCCTAATTACACCTAATTATATTAGGATTAGTTTGATGATGCCATGATCAACTTTGCCTAGTGAAATTTATGTGTGCTTACCTTCGCGCTACTAAATTAGCTTAGTTGTGCATATTTGCCTAATTATGTCACGTGAATCTACAGAACCGTGGGTGTTTCTATATTCGGCGAGTTATTGAGCCATAATTAGTATGCCTTCTACCCAACACTAATTATATATAAAGTAGACTGATTTGTATTGAGCAAGTAAGGGGTAGTTAATGACTTCGTGAGTTTAGCTTCTTTGGGCTCATGAGGAAGTCGACGTGGATTGATTGGCCGTCATAGTTTCGCCCTATTTGCGATTTGCTTGGCTGTAATAAATGACAACATAATTACCCATGCTTAATTAGATTTGGTTTTACGTATACATTTATCGGTGCATTCGGGCGCATTAAAGCTTTACTATGCCTAACATAAAAAAAGCTAAGCTTGCCTGGGCTTAATTAAACTTACTTACGCCTGACTTTATCAGGTGACTGCGAGCTCAAATAGGCTAGATTGTATTCGGGTATACACCTACATATGTCCAACAAGGCTCATTTAGTTCATCTTGGCTTAACCCAACAAAATCAAGCTGAGCTTTGAAAACCTAATTTGTGTACTTGGCCTCATCAGGTTCTGCAGTGCAAGCTTCGCTTAGTTGTGCTAATCAACCAGCATAAATGACGACGTGACCTCGGCACTGGAAGTAGTCCCGTCGCAGCCGCTACGTTAAAAAAAGAAAAAAAACGACTTTAATTCGTTTTATATAGTGACACCCGGTTGTTCTTTTGGCTAAGGTCACCGTAACCACGTCATACAAAGCGACTTGATGGGCCAACCGATAAGACCGGACGCGCCCCGCAGCAGGCGTCTCATCGCTAGATAATGATTTGTGGGGTTTAACGTCCCAAAACCACTATATGATTATGAGAGACGCCGTAGTGGAGGGCTCCGGAAGTTTAGACCACCCGGGGTTCTTTAACGTGTACCCAAATCTGAGCACACGGGCTTACAACATTTCCGCCTCCATCGGAAATGCAGCCGCATCGCTAGATAGCGCGTCGATGCCTTCGGCCACGCAATACCTATCATATGCGCACTTTTGCTGTCGCGCGTATATATATAACAGGAAGAACATAGCTTATTTATCTATATAAAACAAAGCATCGAAAAGTAACTGTGGTAGGTCAATATGCTCCTGGTCGCGTCAGACGAAGACACTACTCTTCGCCTGCAGTGCTAGTTGCAGTCAACCGCCATAAATATTCTGATGAAATGCTAAATACTGCCAAGCGCAACAAACGAAGAAAAAAAACACACACCCAAGCACTCGTACACGAATGCATGCATGGAGGCCTGTGCTCCATGCGATGCATGCGCACACACTGCATGTCACAAACACCAATCACCCAGCCTCCCCCTTATCAAAGCGCTTAAGGGCAATGCTACCTATACCTAATTTCAGGCCTGCTCACTGTTGCTGCCGCGGGCTCAGACGTCACTTCGTTTTAACCGTCGTGTTTTGCTGCACAGACGTACCAACACTTGCTCACGCTGCTCGACAAAGGGATTGCCAAGCCTGACGAACGCTTTTACGGCGTGCAGGCATGCTCTTTGGCGACTGAAGAAGACGGTGTTTTGCTGTGTCTGTGGATGGTGGCACGAATATGTGAGGCATATTGTGCACTGCATATTCGCATAGGGTATGGCTGAAAATCTGCATGGTGGGGCGATGCTGTGCAGAATAGTCGCAGTAATTACGACAATAGAACAAACACATGACTGTTCTTGTTGCGTATGGACGACTAAAGAACGGAATGAGAGTGTGCCGTTCGTCGAGATCACGTCGACATTTGTTCTCTTCGTGACCCGAAGGTACGTGTTTCTTCGCGCAACATTCTTCCAAGTCGTTCCAATGGCACCATTTCCAACATGTTCCTTTCTGGCTCTAAAATAAGGATGTCGTGTGCGCTTCTGACCAGTTAGCGCACGCCCTTACATTGAAGCAATGAACGCGCGTGACAGTACATTATCAGAGCAGGTATTCTGCCCTCAAAGTCAGTAAACATTTTGTTATTTCTGAATGGCATGCACCACGACCTTGTAATACCTCCGTTTACTTGGTTGAGAAAAAAGTAAGCAGTGCTGCTTCGTAGCTGAGTGTCCCCTGTATTTTCCTGTCGTTGTTCCAACCACTTTGTTGCAGCATTATAATTTTGCGCCAGTTTCACCAGCATCTTATTCTGACATCTTTATTCAAAACGTGTGCCGATGTAATAGTATGGAAAGTTGGACGCATTGGTTTGAGGACATTCTTGGAATAATTTCGGTGCGCACACAATAGACGAAAACACGAAAGGCGAGAAGACAAACGGGCGCGAACTCGCAACTCACTTTATTGAAGAAGGTACACGAAATATATACCTCAGTTCCGCTGAAAAGCGCACGTGCATAAAAAACAAACAAGCAAGAGAATAAAACAAAATCATGGGATATATATTTTGTGTACTTCCTTCAATAGAATGAGTTGCGAGTTCCTGCCCGTTTGTCTTCTCGCCTTTCGTGTTTTCGTCTATTGTGTGCGCCGAAATGTTTCCAATAATGTATTGATGTACTTCAGCAAATTTTAAATGCCCGTAGACAGCTGCGGCAAAACGCTTTCCTACATGATTGAGCTCCACTTCAAGTCAGAAACCACTACCAAATATACCGATCCAAGGGCTGGCGAGACAGTACAAGCTCTCATGGCTTACTTTAGACGCAGTGCCAGCAATTTTTTCCGCTGTCTGAAATTCCGTGAGTGACTATGCACCAGAGCATGATAGGGGCCAGAGCAAAAGAAGAAACGCCCCTCCTTGTATTTATCACAAGACATCTTTGTGAAACGGAAGATTTTTAATGTCTGTTGCAATGGTCATCACCCTGACTTTGTTCTGAGTAGCATACATGTGGCAGCAGCGAACACTGCTCAATAACAACGTCTCTAGAAAGATGGATGTTCTCAAAGGTGTTTTAGTGTTAACTATGCAAGGAAAAGTGCAATAACTTACCAAATGAGTAAGAACAGTTTCTGCGCATCTCCTAGATAATGTGTATATGTGAACGTGGGAACAAAGAAGGAACAAGGGAATCAATCAATCAGTTTATTATCATGTTATAAAAGGATGTTACAGAGAGTAAAATATACAGACGAGGGTCCCAAAGTACACGACGGCAACGGGACTCTCGAAATTAAGAAGGAACAAAGTTTGCCACATTTATTTCGTCACTTTGTTGAGCCATTCAATGTTGCTTTTGTACATCGACCACATGTTCGATAGCACCCAATCTCATCTGACATTCTTGATTAATCATAAGCGGCTTAAGGACAAATCGTCAAAGACTTTGAAGCGTAATAAATTGCCTAAGCCAGCGCCTTTCCAGATGCAAAAGGCACAATAAACATGTTACGCACGCAAAAATCGCCGCGAAGGCTTTCTCTTTAACACAAGATGATGATGGCTTTGAATTCACAATATCCAGTACGCGCGCTCGCTTGTCGAAAACGAGTGACGTCACGGTTGCAGTGAGCAGTCTTCCAAATACTCTTCTAGGTGACATTGTTAAGGGGCACTTGTGACTATCGTTTTGTAGCAACGCAGTTCGAATCTAAGTGCACTAAGGAGCAATGCTTGTTTTCTAAGGAGACTGTGCACGCGCTCTGCGGACACGCTCCGCAGGGGTCCGGCTGCATGCCCGGCGTTCCTAAATATTGTGAGAGCACCTGTACGCCATGGACGCACGTTCGTCTTTAGACCCTAGGCATTTCACGGATTGTAGGTAATGTCCATCATTACTCTGCAAGCAAATCGAAGGTGCAGCAGACAACTAACCTATGGCACCGTTAAGCGTATACCCCATATATATTGACTCTCCGAGTTTTGACCCAAGTGTTGCCGTGGTTGGTCGCAATGCTCAACCGCAGCCGCTGGTGATCGTCCTCGTGATGGACTACTACGCACCCTACAGCACGATGCGTTGCGGACTCTGCTCGGTTCTTCGCAGCACCATACAGTGTGGAGGCCACGTCGAGATGTCCATGTCCTCCAGGAGTCACATCAGAGCCGTATCCACCCGTGCCAATACCCGTTAAGCGCCATATCTGGGGTTCGGGCCGCCTGCCCCCGAGGAATATAAGATGCAGCCACCGATGCAAACCACTTTTCCATGTTTTTTAAAAAAGAAAACTTGCAAACGAGGCAACCTTTGCCGATTATTGGCGGGCACGCCCACTGCCCCTTGTTCCTCAATGCTCCCGCCACGCACCACACGCGCACATTTCTCCGGGCACAGCCACTCCGGCCAGTCCACTGCCAATTCTTTGGGCAGCACGTCGCATGCCGCTCTTCTAAGAAATATGTGCATACTACGCAGTACCTGGCGATATTTGCGTTCCAGCCTGACTAGGCGCTTGGTTCACACATTCGATATGCTGACAACATACTCCTGTTGCTTCGCAAGGCCGACGCAGGTAGCCTCTGCTAGTCTTTTGCGAGGGTTGGGCTACTCATAGTGGCCGCTACTTTGGCCTGCAAGGTGTGGTCGCCAGTGCTAGTGTACCTGTGTCTTGAGGGCTGTTCAATAGATGGCTCATAGCTACGTACGTGTTCTAGCTGCATCACAAAGTTGGCGTTGAAGATATACAACTCACGAGTGCCACTTGGTTGGTTTCAGCTGCATGCCCTGTTTCTTCAAGTAGTGAACTTCCAGCGTTTTCTCCATATGACATTCCAAGTTACTGCTATCGAATTCATTGTCGCCCTTGCCACGAAACTTTGACATTTAACATCGCAGCAGTTCAAAATAATTTTTTTTTGCGTGACGTTTGACATCTCAGAACTATGATATGATCATGAAAGGCGCCGTAGTAGACGGCTCCAGAAATTTGGACCTCAGGCATTTTAACCTCAACGAAAAATGTGGCAGACGCGGCTGGGACTCGATGCCGTGGCCTGTTGGTCAGAAGTCAACCACTCTTAACCACGGTGGTGGGTAGAAACTCCTTTAAATAGGTGAAAAGTTGATCAGCATCGTGAACACAACAGCTCAGTTACCACGCACTCTTTTAGTCTTTCTCTTCTGAATGGCAGTAACTTGAATGGGCAGGGGAATCGAGTACAGAGAAAAAAAGAAAAAAAGGAAGAGATGGAAAATGAGAGGAAATTAGAAATGGACAGAACGAAAGAGAAGACAGAAAAAGCTAAAAAAACCGAGCAAAAAAATAGAGAAAGAAATATAGACAGGGATAGACTTAACAAAAAGAGAACAAAAGAATAAAAAAACAGACGGCGAAGCAAAAGAAAAAGATAATTAAACGAGGAAATAAAGCGATAGCAAGAGGGAAATCGAAATAAACAGACATAAAATAAAATAAGAAAGGAAAAAAAGACAGGAAAGAAGAAAGAAACAAGGAAGGCAAGGTGCCAGTTGTTAGAAGCTGCCCTAATATTTTTTGTTCACTGGCTCTCGAATCGGCAATATTGATAACAATGAAGCATGACCGCCACTCCTCTACGTCTTTTTCTTCGTCAGATCGCTTCAAAGGGGTTGATTCACAGCTTTCGCCCTGAAGCAAGTCTGCGGAGCCTGATTACTGCATACTTGCATGATGTATCTGCTTAGCAAGGTCATAAAAATCCCTTATTTTTCTCTCGTTTAATTACTGAGAATTCGGACTGATTCCGCAATATTTTTTGCAGTCCATTCAGTGTGTGGTCTGTTATCATGTTATCTGAAAGCGCTTGATTGGGTACTTCGAGTGGTTGTAATATTGTTTTTGATACATCTGTTTTTTCTTCCAGGGCTTGCTCAAATACGTCAAACTGTCGAGTACGCCAATTACGAGATGACCTGTATTGTACTGAGGGTTGAACTGTGGTGGTATTACGATGGTGAGTAACCAATAGTTTTTTCGGTAATGAACAGTTATGCAGCTATTTCCCACTACAGCAGGCATTTATAATGGTATATCGGCATTGGTATTCGTGGTTCATAGGCTGCAATGTCGGTACGACATTCTAGCTCACGATTACTCTATGAGCAACTATTTCAATGGCACGCAACTATTTCAATGGCACTGATTATGAAGGATCATAACCCTATCATGTTTCAATAACACGTGCAATTCCACGCGCAAAGCGTTTTTCTGTTGTTTTTTTTCTAGCATTTTCATATATATACGGTGAGTGACGGCGACGCCGACGTCAAGGCCCACATCGACGCCGACGGCAAAATACAGCCGAAAGTGTTCATATAATAGATATAGCAATAATTAGTACTCTAGAAGAAAATAATACGCTACAGTTTATTATAGACAGAACGCATGGTGTTTGAGAGAGCATAAGAATGTCTTAATGGGCAGCGCACCAAAAAAGAACACACAAAAGAAGAAAACAGGACTAGTGCTGATTTTAAGTTACTGCTTTACTTACTGCACACGCTGCTTGTTTTGCGTTTTGGTTGGTGCAATATTATCTTAGACTATGTGCAATAATCACAAAAGAAGTGGGGGTTTTCGGCGGAATGTTGCTTTAAGATAGTGAAATGCTGAAACGTATCTTTTCTTGAGCATAAAATGGTTTACAAGCGTTAGATATGAAGGATGCCCCCTCTGGAGTGTTCTGCGAGGAAAAAATTTTTGAACCTTGGATCAAATACGCTTGTTAGTAGCAGTCTTATCTGGCGCTGCACAGCATTTCTTATCCGTTCTGTTGTCGCATTTTAGTGCTAAGGCTGCCGTATCCTATAAATATGTAATACAACATGTTTGAATGTTTTTCTTTAGGTGAAGAAGAGATTTGCAGAAAAAGTGAGTACAAAACTATTTATTTTTGATTTGCCACTAGCTAGATATTTTAACGGTAAATGGCAGTGAGGACATGTTATTGACCCGATAGGTGCTCAGCACACTAATTTGATTAGGAAAACATGCATTCCTCACTTTGATTGCGAAATTTTTCTAGATAGGTCTTATGTTTTGTTATTTTTTGCCTAATTATTTGGCGGGAAAGACAAGTAAAATATGCAGTGTATATATGAAAATAAAAAGGAAAGAAGCTGTTAAAGACGAGTATCTTTTTTTACTTGTACCGGTCGCGGTCACCACATTTTTGATAAAGGCAGGAATGCTGGAGGTTAGTGCATAATTCGACACGGGTGCACGTTAAAGAACAGCGGTGTGGTCACGATGTCTGGAGCCCATTATTACAGCGTCTTTCACGATATGATATCGTGGTTTTCGGGCGTTAGATCCTGAAAATAATTGCTTCATCGTTTACTTGTACGCATAGCCTAATGCAACTGAGGAAAACGCAGGGGCCGCATGTATGTTTTCTAGTTAAAGTACCGGTATTACTACATACGTAAAAAAAAAAGGTTTTGTTTTTACGTGGTTAGGCGAATCTCGCCCAGCGATTACAGCACCTTTCGCGAAAAGCATGCCAAGGTGGTGTCCCTCGCGCCGGCATTCCACGCGTCAAGAAATGTCACGCTGTGCATATTTGATATTGACGTAGCGTTAGTGAGATGACAGTTGTCGTCTCGACACGTGCATGCCCGCCAGGTGGCGGCTGTCGCTGACCGACGATAAAGGGTGCGTAGGAGAGGAGAACTTACCGATACTGCGCATGTTTGCTGTCATGACGGCGCACACACACGCAGGGAAAAGCAGAAAATTGACGTTGGCTGAGTTGCCAGGTCCAACTCGCGCACAAAGTCACTCTCGGGGTTCCTACCGGAGAGAAGCAGAGGTATTGCCGTAAAATAAATAAACGAAAGAACGACTACCTGCTGGCGTGGACAGAACTCGCAGCCGCTGAATTATGCGCCTAATGCTGTAATAACTCAACTCGCACAAAGTCGGCGCTTCTCGACGTGTAATAGTGTGAGTGGTAGCCATTGCCTCGGGAACATTCCTTACCCTTTGTGAAGCGGCTTCCTCGTCTTGTCTGCAACTGTGTCAACTGTTCACCATAGGTCAGTGCTACGGTGAATGATTGCTGCTATGTGATTGTGATTATACAAATATATAGTGTGTATTATGAACACGTCGTTCAGCGTTTCGAAGGAAACAACCACAGTACAGGGTAGTGTTGCCGCTAATGCCTTTTGAACTGACTAGAAAGAAACTTAGTGTGGCGGTAGGCTAAACTAATTTGTAAAAAGTGTATGCCTTATCCTCAGAAATGAACTTTGAAAATGTAATTGCGTTGTCTAATGATGATTCATTTCTTTTTTTCATTCAGAGAATTATCCTATGGAGAAGCTAGGTAAGCATATGTTACATTACAAGAAATTTTGTTGATGTGTGGTTCTTCGATACACAATTGACAAGCTCGTCGTAGAACATAGCGTAGCACGATATATCTGCAGAGTATATTTCTCAACCATTACAGTATCACAAAAAAAAAACACTTGACCGTCCTTCAAAGCGACATTGCGCCTTATAAAGAGCAAAAAGGCTTCGTGTGTAAAAAGCTGACAAAACTTTAGTTATTACGAGACAAGATAAACTAAAACGTCTGGCTGAAAACGTTACATGATGTTATTTTTGTAGTAGAGGGCCTCAAACTTCCTTATGTTTATTTTCACTGCTGTAGCAATAGCTCACATTTCTTCCGCGGGAAATGTCGTGGAATTGTCACACTGACAGGTGGTCTGCCACAAAACATATTTCCAAAATAACCCGTAGTTAACTAATGCAGCAATTTCGCTTCTCTTTTAGGTGGACGGGTGGTCTGCAGGAGTGAGTACTTAATCCTTTTACAATATTTTGTGGCTTCAGCATTCATCGACAGTACTTATTCACGAATTAACCTTTTTGTACTGTACATTTTCACCAAAAAAGGGTGAAACATGTAAGAACATTTATCGTCACAAAAAAAATACAATCAATAATGCATGTATTATAAATCGAGATCGAACATGGCACGCACGCACAAACATAGCTGAAGGAGCGCAGGCAGATAAACATATGTTTACGTGGGAATAGGACGAGCTAATCATTCAATTTTGGCACATAAAGTGATGCACATCTCTGCATATTCCCTGGCATGTTGCGTTTCACAGCAATTTAAATGGTAACCTCCGTAATAACTAAATTAAAACACTTATACTACTGAATGTAGAAGGCAAGAAATAAAGAAGCACTGAAGGCCGTTGCATTGTGCTGTGAGTAAGCTGTCACTGTACTACCTCAAGCAGTGTGGCGTAGTGGGCTTGTTGGTAGATCTTTAGGGCACTTGGCTCTGGCGGGACTTCGACGAAGGATAAAATAATAAATAAACAATCAAGGCACACGCGTACTACTGTTTTGATCGTGCCTTAATACTTGTGTCCTTGGTGGAGATTGCGCTGCAACCAAGTGGCCTACCTTCAGTATAACAGAACACTCAAGACTCCCGGGCTCACGGCAAAGGGTGACAGAAAACTCCTCCACGAAGCTATTCAGAGCGGCACTCTCTCACCTACATCGTTGAACCACAGCAAGTCTGTGCCAAGATATGCGGTCAGTGGAAATATTAACAGGGCACCACGTGTCGCCACAGTCATCTAAACAAAGACAGCAATATTTATTTAGGAAGACTTCATTTCCTGCTCTGCAAGCGCTTTATGCTGAGCATTAGACTGAACTTGTTGCTTCACCGGTCACACGGCGTATTTAAGCGCACAGTCGACAGTCATGTAAAGTTTGGACTGCGGCCTTAAGATTTACATCGCGTGCCTGTCTACAGATAAAGCTGTTATTCACATAACGCGAGAAGTTGTACTTTTTATATGCCAGGTGTGGTTGATGCACCGTAACCAAGGGTAAAGCTTTGGAAGCGTAATAAGCTGAGCCAGATTGTTCATATTCAGACGAAAAAAAAAACCCTGTGAATACCTGGGATAAGGACGCCGAAGATTGAACAATCAGTCACGAACCATCGGATTGCGAATGATTGCACCTTCTTCCACATGCTTGTCCTAAGTTCTCGTTGGTTTTTCTCCCATCTGAGCTAGAGTGAAACGTACTTCCGAGTACTTGGAGAAGCAGATTTAGAGGCATACTATAGCGATTCTTTAGGTTAATGGATGTGAATGAGACTTACTGGGTAAGTTCATTTGCACGTTTTGGCCATTACGAAAAATCACAGGCTTGAGAGGTTCGCGGATTTTTCTCAAATGAGTTCTATAGTCCCTTAAAGCCCAACTGATTGGCCAGAATTAAGTAATTGGCGATATTGCGTGTGCAACGTCAAGTTTCACAAGGTGATGGAATTAACAGAACTGAAGTGTCACGAGATCTTTTACTTGTCTGCTGTGAATTGTGTGCATTTGCCGTGCGCTGCCTTCGCTATATAGCGCGTGATTTCCTTTTCCGCGTGGGTGCACGCTTGCGATGGGTGGCAAGTGGCATTGCATCGGGGGCTACCAAAAAAAATTTGGAGTGGCAATTCCGCATACCCCCCCCCCCCCCCCCCCATGTATCGCAGTGAAGCCATGGCAGCCATATTGCTCAGGGCAGGAGGAGGCGGCGCCTGCCTTGTAGCGCCGTAATCCTGCGGGCGCTTGCGGCCGTGCGTTTTGTTGTAACTGCTAAAGCACTTGTTTATTATCATTAAGAGGCGAGGGAGTGTGGGAGAGACTTTAATGCACATATAGTTTAATTTTTCTTGGACACTTACCCCCGCATTCACAAACGCTCCTTGACTCGACTTTCACCATTCACTTGACAAAGTTGCGCAGTGCACCGCTGCTCGACTGAGAATGACGCTGCGCGGCTCAAGAATAGCAGAAATTATGACTGATATGTGGTGACTTTCTCTGCCTAGAGATTGCGCTCCGATCGGCTTTCTTGAGTGAAGGTGGAGCGTTGAGTGAAGGGGCGTTCTAGAATACGGGGTTTAGCGTTTTAGGCGAGTTAGAAAAACGCAAGGCCTGCGCACAACGCGCAGCACAGTCACTGCGAAATCTAGAAAAGCGGCCTTTGAGAGCCTTTTCTAAACACTCTTTGGGATGCTATAAGCACACAGCGGTGTACCCACAGTGCCATTAATAATAATAAATTTTGTGTAGTAGCCCAGCATTAGCTATGCTATCCTTCGTCATTCTGTGGATAAACGTACGCTGTTTCCACTACACACTTGTTGGAAGGTTTGTGGAATTTTTTTAGGCAGCAGCTGACGAAGATGAAGAAATATGAAATTTGATGACGATGATGAAGAAGTGGGCATGTGGCACAGTTAGTGGGTGATCAAGAACAAAGTTTTTAATACGTCAGAGCGTTGGATGAATCAGTAACGCAATTCGCATTGTGTGGTGTCTGGCTGTTTCTTTGATGTTCTAAAACGCCTTATCACTTATATTGACGCGATTACTTTCCTGACACCAAGCCTGCCAAGGCCATTTTAGAAACAAGTTCAGTGTTCCAGTATTCTACCACAAGCATTGGTGGGCTTAGTGGTAGAATACTGGACAGGCACGCAGCGGACCTGGGTTGGAATTTCATTGTGTTATTGGTGTTTTTTATTTACCGAGTTTTTTTTTTTTCGATACTGTTTATGGGCAGCGGTGGTGGCGGCGGACAACTTCGGCGCCGCGCGTTACCCGTGTTCTGATTTCTTAACACCTTTCGCTGCAAAAAAAGAAGAGAAGGAAAAGGTACTCAGGGATATCAATTACCAATGTTTACACAGTTGCCTCACAATGGAAGTAATCAGTGAGGACATGGAGCAACGTTTCACTCGCACATAACCATAAGCCTTTGGCGAATAACAGTGCAGCGTGTGTGCAAACTCTTTTTATTATGGGAGAGGGGGGGCGGTGTATTTGCCTTTTTACGTACTCGTCCGAGAAGCTCGTGGATATCCAGACATAACGAGGCTTGGAAAACTTCCAATCCTTTATCTGATAATATGTTCTGCTCCATTATCTGGTCAATGAAATTCCGAGAAGCCTCAATATATTTTAAAAGGTCTTATTGGTACTGCTGCGATGTCTTACCTTTCTTTTTCAGCTGTTAATTGCCCCTCGTTTTCAATCAATTCAATTTGTTGTTTTTTTTTGCTGTACTACTCCTTTGTGTATGAAGTTTGGGGGTGGCGCGATTTTGACAGCTCCATCAATTAGAGGCACTTTAGGTAAAAGCGTACTTCTCTGACTTTTCAGAAGAGCCCGTTTCCTTTTTCTTTTATACATAAAGAGAAGCATATCGCAACACATCAGAAATTTCGGCATTGGGAGTGTAGTGCTCATGCGAATATAAGAAACTAAATATCCCAGAAATACAGAGCTGGTGCTACATTAACGACCTTTCAAAAACGAAGCGCTTGCTTGTATTAGGCACACTCACGTACTGGCTTTTGTAAGTGTGCATGGAAACGATGCAAACGCTGCAGTAATGTTACAGGCCCGTCGTCTTGTTATGTACCCTGTCTCATCGAAGCAGCCTGCTTCAACATGTGTACTGAACATAAGTGGTCATTATTTTTTGGCGCTTAACCTTCTCGCCTCAGAGCGCACTCTCATGTGCAGCGCAATATGGTGTCTTTGGTACCCTGAAACCTACAAAAAATTCCTCAAAGGATCTCTGAGCACCCGGACGCAAAAAAGAAAATCCATGTACTCACGAATGCAGTCGCAGTTGCGAAAATATGCGAGGAAAAGCGAGCGAACAAAGCGTGCTTACTTACACATCGAAAGTTGGGCCCGGTGCCAACTTCACACGATTCGCGAAATTAAATGCTATTCTGGAGCCCACTATTGTCATCTCGAAAAGTAGTCGCATACGTGTTCAAAGCCGCCTTGTTCAATTAGAGGCACCACACGCAACATTACTGGCACAAAAACAACGCGAAAGCCACGTGCGCTACAATACGCTCATCTACTTTCTGCCCGGAGCCATATGGCGGCGGTCGGATTCGGTCACGGAGCCCCTCCGCCACTCCAGAAGCTTTAGTATAACCTCCTTGGGGGCCACCTACTATTTGCCGTGTATTAACTATAACAGCCACTGAACACTCGCAGCTGGTATTTCGACTTCGTCTCGATGGTAGAGTGCTTTAGCTAGCACTGGCAGCTTACCGCATGGAAAGTACGGTAATACCGAGCCAGTTGAAAAGTGCTCAAGCGTAAACTTCAGCGCACGGAAACACTTTCCAGAACGAATACTGCGTCCACCGTGATGACGTCTATCTCTACACAGCTGCTCATAGTGCGAAAAGTACGTACTTTGCCTGTATATATAATAACTGTTATGTTAAATGTTGTCGATGCCACGCCAAACAGCGTTCCGCAAACTTACGCCCTATTTTTATGACAACGTTATGATGTCCTAGTTCGACGGCAAACTTCTTAGCGTAAGCATTTTAGCCCTTCGCTGTAGCCACAAACTTAGACGGCCTGTACTAGTGGCACTATCTGGTGGCATTTCGTGCACCCAAGCATACGCACGCGAAAATCTGTCCTGCTTCGTCGAAAAGCAACCGTGCTGCTCGTTGACTTCCAACTGCGTCCGAATCACAGCTGTACTTTTTGGGCAGCTCCGAGGAGTTTGTGCACGTGACACGGTCAATCACAAACTTGGTGCGGCATGTTCACTTAGCCGCTGGGCGCCTGCTCTTGGCGGCATTAGCAGTTTCCGTCCTCTGCGCTCGTGGGACCAACATGCCTTGCACGATGTCCGGTTTTTACTGACTATACGTCACGCGATAGCGGTATTGCGCGGCTAGGTTTCGGTTGCGCTGTTGCTCTTTGATGCTTAGTGAATATATATATATATATATATATATATATATATATTCACTAAGCATCAAAGATCATATATATATATATATATATATATATATATATATATATATATATATATATATATATATATATATATATATATATTTGATTTCCTGAGTATTTCCGCTATCGGACCCGTGGAAGGAGTGCCTTAGGAACATTGAAGCAGCATACCTTTCACATGGTCGAGAAATCACTGCCTTTAAGCAGCCGGTGGCGAGAAACGTACGCTAGTGTTAATTGCTAATATTTTAATTGCGTTGAGCGTAGAGAACTAATTAAAATGGCTTAACTTAGGATGCCACGTTGAATTTGGCAATCTTTGTATCATGCATGCTTCAAGTCGGTAGGTTATACACGTACAATTTTTTTCAAATAAATAGAGTATCTTTGTAAGGACTTCCAAAATGTATATTACAGTGGCATTTTCGTCCGTGATATGGGTACTTAGGGTGATTGTCGTTGATTACTACCAGACTGCCTGCGAAGTTCTCTAGAGGACGGTCAGGTGGTATGTTTACGAGAAATTTTTCCTTGGAAACGTTGCTGTTTCTCTGACTGGAGCGGCATTTAAAGATGCAAAACAGGTGCCACTATTATGAATGGCTGTTCGTGAATTAGTTTTAACAAAACTGATGTCTGCATCTCTCAAATCCTTGCAGTCATACTGGATACGGTAGGAGCAAAACAATAACAGGAAGAGCATTAAGTGTTAAACCTACGGGAGGATCCTGTATTTTTACAAGTATATTTTACAAGTATAGTAAGTAGGAATAATCGTGGAGTATTGGAGTGGTTGACCTCGTTGAACATTTTTGCCACGGGATACGTTAACACATGGATTACTAAAGTTGGAAAGTCACAAGAATGATGATTACATGTTGACCAGTACTCTATTCACTAAACGTCGTAACACATTAATATTCTCAAACAAGGTTACTTCCCTCAGGTAGTTCACATGTGGAACGACTTAGCCGGTTATGTTCGCTAATCGGCACTGTCCTATTTCATAATAGCAGTGCCAAGACAGCACTGCTGTGTTTGTTTTCATTTCTTTCGTCCTTCCGAATTACCTGATTGTCACTCTTCGTAAAAGCGTCCACCGCTCCTTCGATATGCCTGCCCATGGCTAGTGTTTGGAAATAAATAAATAAATAAATAAATAAATAAACAAATAAATAAATAAATAAATAAATACAGAAATTTTAAAAATTGGGGGACGCTTAAGCTTCGCCTTTAGGAGTTGAACGCGATAGAGAAATCCAGCCCCCAGAGCACCCTTCAACCGCTAAGTACATACTTATTCATATGTCTTCTTACATACACACGCACGCACACAAACACGCACACAGTAGATTGGACCAGCGCGCACTATTATCCCCAAATGGGCTCGTTTTTGTCGCGACACCTGTCGAAAAAAGTGTGTTAAAGGAGCCCTGAAACACTTTTTCAAGTAACCATGAAATGAATTCACTAGAAGAGCTTATTGCCTCACAAATCCAATGGCGCAAAAATGTTAAGAATCCGTCCACTGCGAGTGGAGTTACAAAGTTCGTCGCATGCCGCAATTGCATTATCTCTTTTCTCGTCCCGACGAAAGCGCTGGAAGCTAAGCGGGGAGGGGTGAAAGGGCAAAGAAACTACCGTGCCTCGCGACTTTGAGACCTTTTTTTCTTCGAAATCGCGGCTTTTTCAGTGTGATGGCGTGCACACGCGTGGACAAGTAGCAGGCTCCCGTGGCTATATCGGTAACTTGATTTTTAGGTCACAGGCGCACATACGCTTTTCCCCTCACAACCGATGGGGCCGACGCAGGCAGCGGGTTTTCTGTGACACGAGCTCTTTAACGCAATCGCGTTAATAAATAAATCCGAAAGCTAGCGCTTCATCACGCAATTCTAGAGGTGAAGAGAAGCTGGACGATTTGATGGTGCTTCGTGGCTGCCACTATAGGTTAAACTTGGTTGGACTTGGAGCGTTGGCACTGCCAGTAGATGCACGAGCAGTGGAGCACCACTCGTACCCTATTTTCCGGTAGTCTAGATCATGATAAAGATTTCGCATACGCATAGCATTCCAACGAAGGGGATTGGCAGTATCTACTCGTCGTCTCTTGTTCTCTTTTTTACTCCAGGCCTTGTATTCTAGATCAGCTCATCGCTGCTGTTCTTGAATAGCAAGAAGCCAAGATTTGCCATGCGCTGCTGCTTCTTTTGGCGCACGTATTATACTTTCTTTGCGCGTCCCATGGCTGTGTGTCACCGAGTGGTGGAAGCATGGCGGCGCTCGGTTGCGCGACCTGTCCCCTCCGCTGGGCGTGGCTAACATAGAGGTCATATTACAGTGGCCTAGCTGTAGCAGCTGCATGGTTGTCCCTACTGCGAATGCGCGGCTTGGCATGACGTCACAAGGCGTTCTAGTAGCTGTGGCGTCGCTGCTTCTCATGGCTATGCCGCAGCCTGCATTTTATGAAACGCACACTTTTTACGTATAGCCTGAAGAGCTTCGCTGTTATTAAGTACATGTTTCTATTTCATGGAATACGGAATCGTTTCGGTCACATGGGCAACGGCTACAAGCAGGAAAGCCCGTGTTGGTGCTTGCTCTTTACTGTGAACGATGGTCGCAAGCTCTTCTCGCGATAGTGCCAAGGACCAGCACCGACAATGCACGAACTTCGGGGGGGGGGGGGGGGGGGCACTGTTGAGCGCCTCTGAACCGCCAACTACGCAATGTGGAATGTCATACTCGGACAATTGGGATATGTGTGCTAACACGTCGCGTTCCGCAACAGTGATTTTATTTGCACGTACATAAGGCGAAACTGGTAAGCTCGTAATTCATCGTCCACAGGAAAACTGCTTGTCGCCGCACTCAACTCGTCTGAGCTCCGCATGGCACTTCTTTGTGGCTGCGATGATAGCACAGGCATGAATCTCAGTGGAAGAGCTCACACTTCTTCGAAACATGCCTCCTACGGACGCCAGCCACGAGCATACTATCGCTGAACTAGCTAATTGACGCTTTCGCAATACGAAGTTGTTTTAGGCCGCTACAAATATGTGCGGTGCGCAATATTCTCTCGGCAGGCTATGCTAGAAAAGAAAAAAAAACTGTTGAGTTTCCACAAATAAGTATTCCAGGTCTATTGCGCGCCCTGTTTACAGGGAAGCTGTTATAACCGGCTGTAAAATGTTCGTGGTGACAGTAAAAGTCTCATCATCGTGAACGAGCAGTTTTTTTCAACGCTATAAAATAAAGTCTCAAATAACCTGCCTCCTAGTTTAGTTCCGTTAAAAAAAACTTAAAGCGGTGCAAATAATCAGAGAACTCGAAGATCAGCGTTCCCTTTATGGTCGAATTTCGTATTTAGGCCCAATAAATATTGCACAGCGCTTACTGTTCATTGTCTCTTCCAGATAACCCGCTTCATGAGCTTCTGGTGGCCGATGCACGTGTAGAGAATGTACCGGAGGACTGCGTAATATTTTATAACAATGCAAAAAGGCAGTTCCGAAAACACGACCATCATGTGTATACACGAAAATGTAGAAAGCTCTTGGGAGAATAATGGGGTTTTTCATGAATGTGTTTCTTTGAGTTGTGTTGTGCTAAATAAAACAAACGTCCCAAAGATTTGAAATTCCAGTTTTGAAAGCAGTGTAAAAATTATTATTACGCACACAAGGAGTTTTCGAAGAAGTGAGTAAACGGTATACTCTTTTCCTTTGTAGTTTACTAGAGTGTGTAGAATTACCATAATAATGAAAAAAAAAACGCGGAGAAAGTTTCATTTTGAACGAAACAGTTTTTTTAAATATTATGAAATGTGTGGTGAAAAACAGTTTTCCGAATGCTCTTGAAGCATTCCGAAGCAAGTTGAAGACGTAAAATCAAACTAAATATCCTTGAGTCAATACGCACTTTCTAAGACGAGGCCGCAAATCTGCTTCTAATTACACAACTCAGCTACACTACGTGCGTACTCTGGCATAATATATAAGATACTAGCATACAGTGGGTCTTTGTCTGTTGTTTAAGGCAGTTTGACATTTGTGCGTGGCGGAAATTTTTTGGCGGCTTGTAGAAGAAAAAAAAGACGTTCGGTTTGATTGTAACTGACGTGCTTATAGCCGGGATATTATTTACTTTCATTTTATTGCAGTGACATTATAAACTATCACGCAATGAACATGTGGTTAGTGATAATATACAGGGTGTTTAAAGTAAGCTTTACGAATTTCTCAAAATTGAGCACCAGGAGGTAAATGAAAACCGCCTTTGCAGATATACACGCCCAGGAGCACACAAAGTGGTGCAAGAAGGAACGCTGTCAGCTGACCAATTAACTAAGAATAAATAA
This sequence comes from Rhipicephalus microplus, assembly GCF_013339725.1. Classification (NCBI taxonomy): domain Eukaryota; kingdom Metazoa; phylum Arthropoda; class Arachnida; order Ixodida; family Ixodidae; genus Rhipicephalus; species Rhipicephalus microplus. The sequence goes on along the minus strand of NW_023612765.1, from coordinate 117,650 downwards.
TGAGCTTTTATTGACCACAGAAAACAAGCTTGTTTAAAGTAGAAATCAGGCAATTAGAGACCATTTTGCCACCTCTCTAAATGTGATCTACTTTGCGTGCTTTCCTTTTATTTTCATCTCTTCCGGCACCTTCCTGCCATGAATGCCATGCACGTTGTTCACGATCACATGTTTCTTGAAACAAAGAGGCAGAAAAAGTGTTTTCCACACTCGCCGTCACGTTGACTGGCGGCGCTTACTTTCGCCTTCACGTAGAGTTCCTGTATATGTTCGCCATCTTGCCTGGCTAGCAAACTTAGTTACGCGGTGAAGCCGTGCTCTGTTTTTCGCAAACGGCTTGCTTAAGCCTGTCGCCCGTCGACGAAGCGTGGCATCGAACGTCAGTCGACATGCCTAGCGTGTCAATAACCGGCGAAGAAAAAAGAAACACCTGCTTCTGGGACTGTGCCACGGGAGTACAAAAGCATTTTTTAGCCTGTCCGGTACTGCAAAGTTTGTGCAGAGGCGTAGCGTAATGTCGAATAACATGCACCGCCGCTGCCGCCTCCATAGTGTGGCGCTACTTATAGAGAATCAACAACAACCGACTATATATATATATATATATATATATATATATATATATATATATATATATATATATATATATATATATATATATATATATATATATATATATATATATATATATATATATATATTGAGATGTGCCTGCGGCGAGCAGCATCGCTAACGCCCGGCTCGTGCTTCGGCTCGCTGCTGTGCTGATCTCTGCTGGACGGTTCTTCACGCTGTCTTGCCGTCGTCGTTATCGACTAATAAACCTCGTCACATTTGGTGGAGAGTGCTGCTCATCCCCGTCGCTACACCCTGGAACTGCGGAGCCGCACGCTACCGCCCGTCACGACTGACAACGCCAACCCATCGGCATCGTCGCCCCAGTTCAACTGCCCCGGCCATCCTAGGCTACGGGACCCGAAGGTCTTCAGCGGTGCGGATGGGACCGACGTGGAAGACTGGCTTGAGCACTACGAGCTGGTGAGCGCCAATAACAAGTGGGATGAAGCCGACAAGCTCGGCCATGTCATATTTTATCTCACCAGCGTCGCAGAATTGTGGTTTAACAACCACAAACACAACATCCCCACATGGAGCGTCTTCAAGACGTCATGTGCTGAAGTGTTTGGTCGGCCGGCTGTCCGCAAGCAGTGGGCAGAACAGCGCTTGCGCGTCCGCTCTCAGCAGACTGGCGAGACCTTTACCAGCTATATTGAGAACGTCGTCGACCTTTGTCGACGTGTGAATGACATCATGCCCGAGTCGGACAAGGTCAAACACATCCTGAAGGGCATCGACGATGGTGCATTTCAAATGCTTTTGGCTAGAAATCCGAGCACAGTTTCTGAAGTCGTCAGCTTATGTCAGAGCTACGACGAGTTGAAGAAGCAACGCTCTCTGACTCGACAACCTCAGCGCGGTGGTGAGTCACTGTCCAGTTTCGACACCATGCCTGACAATTCACCATTGCTTCAGCAAGTCCGAGCTTTCGTCCGTGAGGAAGTCGCCCGCCAACTTTCTCTAGTGCCTTTTGCTCACGAGACCACCACCCGTCTAACCGCCCCGCTTCGCACTGCTATATCAGAAGAGGTTGCACAAGCTGTTCCCCTTGCGCACTACGAGCCGCCTCTATCTAGCCGTGTCCACTGCTCGCGTGTCGCACAGCCGGTAGGTGCCCCTGTCGCCTATCCGCCAGCGATTCAGCCTGTGGCCGCGCCCCTAACGTATGCAGCGCAGCCTGTGGCTCCTCCTGTCGCCTATTCGCAAGAGAGGCAGCCCGTAGCCGCCCCGCTCACATATGCAGACGCTGTGCGTAGGCTTCCGCAACCGCCCTACACCACGCGCTCACAGCGCGCACACCCGGCTGCTTATACTACACCTTGGGCGGCACCACCAGTCGCCAATCCATGGAGGACTCCCGATAACCGACCGATTTGCTACGCCTGCTTCACTCCCGGACACGTTGCCCGCTACTGCCGCCGTCGACCTCAGACGTTCGGCAACTATGATCGGTCGTCGCAACCCGGCAGCCAACCCTTCGACCAATACGGGCCGGTCTCGTCACCTCGCTATGCCCCTACTGAGCACCTTGACTTCCAGCCGCAGCGCGCACCGTCTCCTCGTCGGCGATCGCCCTCCCCCATGTGTCGCCGGCCCGGACCTTCCGAACAGGAAAACTAAGCACCGCAGTTGAAGAGGCAAGAACTGCGCCGTTTTCGAACTGCCTAAGCCCTCGCCCCTCTCCTGCTAACGTGGTCGCAGTAACTGTTGAAGGTTATTGTACTTTCGCCCTTGTGGACACCGGTGCAGCTGTTTCTGTTATTGCCGCTAATATCTGCCGTTTATTGCGCAAAAGTCATGACGCCGATTTCGGGACTGTCGCTCCACACCGCAAGCGCACAGCAAGTAACGCCTCTCGCAGCCTGCACTGCAAGAGTGTACATCAAAGGCAATCTTTAAATCGTGGAATTTATTGTTCTCGCTGTCTGTTCGCATGACGTCATCCTCGGGTGGGACTGCGCTCGCGCCGAAGTTGAGTTTTCACCCTTGTGTGATGTCCCATTACTTGACGCTCTTCATCAGCCGGCGAAGTTGCTCGTTCATGAAGATACCGATATTCCACCTGGAAATTTCGCCTTTGTTCCCGTTTCATGCACCGCCTACACTGACGCTACATTCCTTTTTATGCCTTCCGATATCTTCAAGAGTCGTCGAGCTCTGCCGCTGCCTTTCGCAACAATTGACCATGCCGCCGGAAGAAGCAACATGTTCGTAAGCAATCCGCTTTCCACACCTGTCACTTTGCTTGCGGGGGAATGTCTCGGCCGCGTGCAGGATCTCGACCCTTCGGCTTTGGTTGATGTCCCGGATGACTACTGCGACCACCCAAAATCACTGTCGGCACTCGAGGAGTCGTCCAAAGATACGTTTTCTAGCGCCATTGCCGACACTCTCACTCCCACCGAACATGCCGACCTGCTGGATCTTCTGCAAGAGTTCAGGAGTTCTTTCGATGTGTCGCAGCCTCAACTGGGCCGCACGTCACAAGTCAAACATCATGTTGACACAGGCCTACACCAGCCACTGCGTCAAAGACCGTACCGTGTCTCCGCTGAACGCCGCGTCATCAACGATCAAGTCGAAGTTATGCTTCGTAGAGACATCATTCGACCATCTCACAGTCCCTGGGCGTCTCCTGTCGTCCTCTTGCGTAAGAAAGACGGATCTATCCGATTTTGCGTGGACTATCGTCGTTTAACAAGATAACCCACAAGGACGTCTATCCTTTGCCGCGCATTGATGACGCCATCGACACCCTTCACGGAGCGGAATTTTTCTCGTTGCTAGATTTGCGGTTTGGCTATTGGCAAGTCGCAATGGCCGAAGCCGATCGCCTAAAAACGGCATTTATTACACCAGACGGACTATATGAGTTTAACGTCATGCCCTTTGGGCTTTGTAACGCGCCTGCCACGTTTGAACGTCTTATGGATAATACGCTACGTGGCCTCAAGTGGAATATGTGCCTCTGTTACCTCGACGATGTCGTAGTTTTCTCCCATGATTTTCCTACGCACCTCCTTCGCCTCAGGCACGTTTTGACTTGCCTGACCAACGCTGGCCGGCAGCTTAACTTGAAAAAATGCCGCTCCGCTGCCCGCCAGCTCGTCATACTAGGCCACATCGTGTCCAAACACGGCGTATTACCTGACCAAGCAAAACTTCGAGCAGTCGCAGAATTTCCCAAGCCGACGACCATGAAAGAACTTCGCAGTTTTGTAGGCCTATGCTCGTATTTCCGGCGCTTTGTTCGCAATTTTGCATCTATCATGTCACCATTAACCCAGCTTCTTCGCGGTGACGTGAACCTCTCCTCCTGGTCCCCTGCATGTGACGTTGCCTTCACTACTCTACGCCGTCTGCTCACCTCCCCACCTATTCTTCGCCACTTCGACCCGACGGCTCCTACCGAAGTGCACACCGACGCCAGCGGTGTCGGGCTAGGCGCTGTCCTCGCTCAACGAAAGCCCGGCTATTCAGAATACGTTGTAGCCTACGCTAGCCGCACTCTGACGAAAGCCGAAACTAATTACAGCGTGACAGAAAAAGAGTGTTTGGCTCTGGTGTGGGCGCTTGGAAAATTCCGGCCATACTTATACGGCCGCCCGTTCGATCTAGTAACTGATCACCACGCGCTTTGCTGGCTCTCCACTTTGAAAGACCCTTCTGGCCGCGTCGCGCGATGGGCACTCCGCATCCAGGAGTACGACATTCGCGTCGTATACCGCTGCGGACGCAAACTCTCTGACGCTGATGCCCTGTCCCGCTCACCTTTATCACCAGATCCGACGTGCGGAAACACTCGCCTCGAGACCTTGTCATCGCTAAATCTCGACTCGATTGCCACCGAACAACGTCGTGACCCGTGGGTCGCATCTCTCATCAAATATCTATCTGGCACGCCCAACCTTCCAGTATCTCGATCCCTCCGACGTCAAGCTTTCCATTTCGCCATCCGCGATCAACTCCTTCATCGACGCAACTACGCTCCCGATGGCCGCCGGTGGCTGCTGGTCATTCCACGCACTTTACGATCGCAAGTATGCGCCTCTCTTCACGATGATCCGCAATGCGGCCACGCCGGAGTGTTCAAAACATATGAACGCCTTCGCCATCACTATTACTGGCGCGGCATGTACAAGTTTGTACGCAAATTCGTGCAGTGCTGTTCTGACTGCCAGCGACGCAAACTAACACTGCCACGTGCTACTGGCGCATTGCAGCCACTTCCATGCCCTGCCAAGCCATTTGATCGCGTCAGCGTTGACCTCCACGCCCCCCTTTCATTGACATCAAATGGTAATCGGAGGATTATAGTGGCAGTTGACCACCTGACACGCTACGCCGAAACAGCCGCTTTGCCGAGCGCTACTGTTCAGGATGTCACCTATTTCATTTTACGTCGCTTTATCCTTCGACATGGTCCACCTCGAGAGCTCCTTAGTGACAGAGGCCGCGCTTTCCTCTCCGAGGTCGTCGAAACTCTGCTTTCGGAATGCCACGTCATTAATCGGAAAACGACAGCATACCACCCGCCGACTAACGGGCTAACGAAACGGTTCAACCGCACGCTGGGTGATATGCTCTCAATGTACGTGGCATCTGATCATAGCAACTGGGACCGTGTTCTCCCATACGTCACATTCGCATATAACACCGCAGTTCAAATCGCCACGGGATTCTCACCTTTCTTTCTTCTCTATGAACGCGAGCCTTCCCATACTATCGACACCCTACTACCCTACCGTCCTGATGCTTCCGAGTGCCCACCTGTCTCCGATGCTCCTCGACAAGCCGAAGAGTGCCGCCAGCTCGCCCGTGCGTTCACCTCAAAAGAGCAGCAACGCCAGAAAGAACACCGTAGCACCGCCCTTTCAGATCCCAGCTATGCCCCAGGGTCTCTTGTGTGGCTCGCAATTCCACACCAAACACCGGGACTCTCCTCGAAACTTGTCCCCAGGTACGAGGGGCCTTACACCGTTTTAGAGAAAACCTCTCCAGTCAATTTCCTAATTGAGCCAGTTTCCAGATCGAACGACATGCGCCGGCGCGCACGTGACATCGTCCATGTTTCCCGACTGAAACCATACCATGAGCTTCTGCCTGAAACTTCTTAAGTCGCCAGAATGGCTCCTTTTTCAGCGGGGGCGATTGTGAAGAAGAAGATGTGCCTGCGGGGAGCAGCATCGGCAACGCCCGGCTCTCTCGGCTTGTGCTTCGGCTCGCTGCTGTGCTGATCTCTGCTGGACGGTTCTTCACGCTGTCTTGCCGTTGTCGTTATCGAGTAATAAACCTGGTCACAATATATATATATATATATATATATAAAAGGGATTTGTTGGCGTGTATTGCGACGGTGGCCCTACGACGAAAACACGATCGGGACAGTGCAACGGTCAAGCAGATGCCGGTGACGATCAGGACGAGGCGAGCGAGCCAAGCCCAGAACCCAGTACCCAAGCGGAGGCGATGTTGCTTGCCAACGATGCGTTTTCTTCTTCACAATTTTCGCCCGCCGAAAAAGAGCCATCCTGGCGACCTAAGAGTCTGGAGGCAGAGGGCTATAATATGGCTTGAGGCGGGTGACGTGGACGATGTCACGTCCACGCCAGCGCATGTTATCAGATGGGGAAAGTGGGTCAAAGAGAAAATTCACCGGCGAGGTTTGCTCCAAAACGCGGTAAGGACCCTCGTACTTAGGGACGAGTTTTGAGGAAAGGCCGGGGGTTCGGTAAGGAACAGCCAGCCATACAAATGATCCTGCGGAATCGCTGTATCTTCGTGAAGAGCCGGTGTTGTTTTCTTTCTGGTGCTGCTGTTCTTGTGACGTAAAGGTGCGTGCGAGTTCACGGCACTCTTCCACTTTTTGGGCAGCTTCGGACACATATGGGCATTCGGATGCATCAGGACGGTATGGAAGGAGAGTGTCGATGGTGTGGGATGGTTCGCGTCCATAAAGGAGAAAGAAAGGTGAAAATCCAGTGGTGGACTGTGCCGCGGTGCTGTATACGAACGTGATGAATAGAAGAATGCGATCCCAGTTAATATGATCAGATGTCACATACATCGCGAGCATATCGCCGAGTGTGCGGTTGAATCTCTTTCTCCGTGATCCCGTTAGTCTGCGGATGGTATGCCGTAGTCTTGCGATGAACAACATGGCATTCAGAAAGCAGAGCCGTGACGACTTCTGATAGGAAGGCTTGTCCTCGGTCACTTAGTAGTTCTCGAGGTGCACCATGTAGTAGTATGAATCGATGGAGGATGAAGGACGCTACGTCCCGCGCAGTGGCACTTGGAAAGGCGGCGGTCTCAGCATAGCGTGTTAAATGGTCCACAGCGACTATGATCCACCGATTTTCATCTGATGTAGTTGGTAGGGGACCATAGAGATCAATTCCGATTTGATTGAAAGGTTTGGCAGGGCACGGAAGCAGTTGAAGCGCACCGGACGAGTGAAAAGGCGGTGATTAGCGGTGTTGACAGTCAGGGCAGCCCATATTGAATATTCGAACAAAATTATACATTCCGCGCCAGTAGAAGTGACGGCGAATGCGTTCGTCAGTTTTGAAAACTCCAGCATTGCCACATTGGGGATCGTCATGAAAATTGGTGCATATTTGTGATCGCAAGCTGCGAGGGACAACCAAGAGCCACTTATGACCTTCAGGGGCGTAGTTGCGTCGGTGTATCAGCCGATCACGAATGGCGACATGAGCAACTTGACGTCGGAGAGATCGTGATACCGCAGTGGTTGACGATCCAGAGAGACAGTCAAAAAGTGAAGCGATCCATGGGTCCTTGTGTTGTTTACTGGCAAACAAGTCGAGGTCTAGAGATGCGACGGAGTTGGTACCAGTGGTTCCGCAGGCCGAGTCGGGAGGTAAAGGCGAACGGGACAGGGTGTCGGCACCAGAATGCTTGCGTCCGCTGCGATAGATCACGCGAATGTCGTACTCCTGGATTTGCAGTGCCCACCGAGCTAGGCGGCCAGAAGGATCTTTCAATGTGGCGAGCCAACAAAGTGCATGGTGGTCCGTTACCAGGTCGAATGGGCGACCGTACAAATAACGGCGGATCTGGCGAAGCGCTCACACTAGCGTTAAGCACTCTTTTTCAGTGACGCTGTAATTGGCCTCAGCTTTAGTGAGCGTGCGACTCTCATAAGCGACGACGTATTTGGAGTAGCCTGGCTTGCGCTGGGCGAGGACAGTGCCAAGACCAACCCCGCTAGCGTCTGTGTGAACTTCCGTTGCAGGTGTTGGGTTGAAATGCCGCAGAATGGGAGGAGATGTTAGCAGACTATGGAGCGTGGCAAACGCGACGTCGCAGTCAGGAGACCAGGATGAAAGGTCTGCGTACCCGCGTAGGAGGTTGGTCAGTGGTGACATGATCGACGCAAAATTTCGAACGAAGAGCCGGAAGTACGAGCATAGTTCGATGAAACTGCGTATCTCTTTCAGTGTAGTAGGTTTCGGGAACTCGGCGACTGCTCGCAGTTTTGCAGGGTCGGGTAGAACACCATGCTTGGACACGATGTGCCCTAAGATGGACAGCTCTCGAGCGGCGAAGCGGCACTTTTTAAGGTTCAGTTGGAGCCCAGCGTTGGTTATACACGTCAAAACCAGTTGGAGCCGAAGCAGATGTGTAGGAAAATCGGGAGAAAAAACGACAATTTCGTCGAGGTAGCATAGACACACAGACCACTTCAGTTCACGCAGGGTGTTGTCCATGAGTCGTTCAAACGTGGCAGGAGCATTACAAAGACCAAAAGGCATTACGTTAAATTCACACAGGCCATCTGGTGTAGTGAACGCAGTTTTCTGGCGATCCGCTTCTGCCATAGGAACCTGCCAGTATCCTGATCGTAAGTCTAAGGAGGAGAAGAATTCGGCTCCTTGGAGGCTGTCAATGGCGTCATCAATGCGCGGTACTGGATAGACGTCTTTCCGCGTCACCTTGTTTAATCACCGGTAGTCTTTGCAAAATCGAATCGATCCATCCTTCTTTCGAACTAGAACAACAGGAGATGCCCAAGGACTGTGCGATGGTTGAATAACGCGACGACGTAGCATCTCTTCGACCTGGTCGTTGATGACCTGACGTTCTGCAGCAGAGACACGGTACGGTCTTTGACGCTATGGCTTGTGCGAACCGGTGTCAATGTAGTGGAGCACTGCCGAAGTACGATCAAATTGCGGCTGAGAAACATCGAATGAACTCGCGAAGTGCTGGAGGAGATCAGGAAGATCGGCGCGCTCTTGAGCACTTAAGGCGTCGGCGATGGAATCCGAGAAGGTGTCACTCGACGAGCATTCGAGTGGGGAAAAGGCAGGAAGTTCGGTCGAGGCGCTACTGCACAATTCGTCTGGCATGTTAAAAAATAAAGAAAAATCAAGGTAATCCACTCGACCGAGACATTCGCCGGCAAGTAGCGTAATCGGTGCAGAAAGGGGGTTGTGGACGAAAATCTTGCTTCGGCCAGCAGTGACGTCAAGTGTAGCGAAAGGCAAAGAAACGACTCTGCGGCTCATGAAAATGTCGAAAGGTGTAAACATTACCGTAGCATCGTTATGGTCATCGCAGCAAACAGGGACAATGGCAAGAGAGGCTGGCGGAATTTCAGTGTCCTCACGGACGAGAAGTTTTGGCGACCGCTCAAGGGTTTCATGCAAAGGTTCGTCACACAGGTGCGAAAAGTTGACTTCAGCGCGTGCGCAGTCGATGATGGCATGATGATTTGACAGAAAGTCCCACCCGAGGATAACGTCATGCGAGCACACCGAAAGGACGATGAACTCGACAACGTACATAAAGCCTTGGATGAAAATGCGGGCTGTACAGGTGCCGAGAGGTCGAACTGGTTGTGCGCTAGCGGTACGAAGAGATAGTCCCGAGAGCGGCGTGGTCACTTTGCGTAGGGATCGGCAGAGCTGGGCGGCGATAACAGAAATGGCAGCACCTGTGTCGACGAGGGCAAAGGTAGAAACACAATCGACAGATATGGCGACGACGTTAGCAGGTGAAGTGCGAGAACTTGAGCATTTCGACGACGGCGCAGTTCTTGCCTCTGGAACTGCGGCGTTCAGTTTTCCCGGTTTGAGGAAGCGGGTCGAGGACGCATTGGGGACAATGATCGCCTACGAGGAGATGGGGAGCGGGGAGAGTGAGGTGAGGGCTGGGGTGACCAAGACTCGGGAAGGTTACTGTATCCATACTGCGGTGAGGGATAGGGAGCAGGTATGTGCATGGGCTGTGGGTCATACGGTAACGGCCGAGTAGCGTCGTGGAGTGGTTGGAAGCGACGGCGACAATATTGTGCCACGTGTCCTGGAGTACCGCAGGCATAGCAGATTGGTCGATTGTCAGGAGTGCGCCAGGAATTGCTTACTCGTGGTGCGGCCCAAGTTGTCGAAAAAGGGGCGGAGTGGGGAGCAACTGAAGACATGGGTGGCAAATGCTGCTGGCGGGGTCTGCTGCGTACCACCTAGGCATACGTAAGAGGTGTGGCCACGGGCTGCATAGCCGGCGAATGGGCAACAGGCATGACCACAGGCTGCTGGTGGGCAGCGACGGGAACAGCCTGAGCTACCTCTTCGGCAATAACGTCGTGGAGTGGTGAGGGCAGACGAGAGGACGGCGGCGGCTGCGCGAAGGGAATCAACGACAGTTGCCGAGCTACTTCTTCACGCACGAAGTCTTTGATCCCTTGCAGGGTTGGTGAGTGGTCGGGAACGGAAGTGAGACTGGAGAGCGAGTCGGCGTGTGAGGAAAATGGCCGAGTCAGGGCGGTCTGCTTGCTCAACTCGTCGGAACTTTGACACAAAGTGACAAGTTCCGCAACGGTGGCAGGGTTACGGGCCAGGAGCATCTGAAATGCGCCGTCATTTATCCCTTTGAGGATGTGTTGAATCTTCTCCGACTCGGGCATTGTGGTGTTCACACGGTTGCAAAGACCCATAATGTTTTAGATGTAGCTGGTGAAAGATTCCGTTGGCTTTTGTGCGCGAGTCCGCAAGCGTTGTTCGGCTCTTGACTAGCGGACAGTGGGTCGGCCAAAAACGTCAGCAAACAACGTTTTGAAGATGGACCACGTCGTAATTTCGTTTTTGTGGTTTTTATACCACATTTCGGCCACGTCAGCGAGGTAAAAGATGACGTTCGTCAACTTGTCCGCGTCATCCCACTTGTTGTTTGCGCTCACCACTTCGTAATTGGTGAACCAGTCTTCCACGTCGGTCTCATCAGCTCCGCTAAAGACCTTCGGCTCTCGCAAACGAAAAACGCCGGGGTTGCCGGAGGATGGGGTGGAAGAGCCAGGGTGTGCATTGTTGGTGGCCATGATGGGAGGTAGTGTTCGGTTGCGCAGCTCCAGGTTTAGGCGACGGCGAAGGGCAGCACCCAGGTTCAAGCGACGGGGAATGTCAGCGCCCTCCACCAATTGAAAAGGGGTTCATTGGCGTGTATTGCGACGGTGGCTCTACGACGAAAACACGATCGGGACAGTGCAACGGTCAAGCAGATGCCAGCGACGATCAGCACGTGGCGAGCGAGCCAAGCCCAGTACCCAAGCGGAGGCGATGTTGCTTGCCAACGATGCGTTTTCTTTTCACAATAATATATATATATATATATATATATATATATATATATATATATATATATATATATATATATATATATATATATATATATATATGTTGTAGGAATTCATTGAAATTCATCTTTCTCAACTGTCAAAAGCATCATCAGTCTTCGCTTCGTCCCTCTTCATCATCGGCGCCATCTTGCTGTTGCTTGAATAAAATGTCAGCTGAACAGTGGTATTTCAAGTGGTGGAGGTGCTGGGCAAGTAAGTGGTTGTAGGATCCCTACTGCAGCAGTAGTGGGCCGCTTGCGGTGTTGGCAAAGTGCGCACGAGGCAATTTACTTAGCTACCGTCGTGGAAAGACCCGGCCACAACAATCGACTGCGGATGCGCTCGTAGGTTTTGTAGTAACCCAAGTTTCCTGACGTCGGGTCGTCGTGTGAAGGGCGCAGAACTTCAGTGCGTAGTGCGCGTGGTATGACGAGAACCCATCGATGGCCTTCAGGGTAGAAAATGTATCGATAGAGCATACCGTCCTCCAACTCGAATAGGAGTTGTTCTCGGAGCCTGGAATTTGGGGAAGACGAAGCACCGGTACGCCGTCCTATGAGGTCAGTGCAATACGAATCGGCTTGCTGGTGAGTGGTAAGTACTGAAGGACGGGTAGATGAAGGTAGGGAAGAAATTGATGATATCGACAAGGCGTCCTCCGCATGGCTAATTTGACAAGGGGATGTGACGTGCGCCGAGGACTGCGGCAAAGGGCATCGTGATGAAGCGTCGGCATCTTGGTGTTGTGTTCCGATCTTGTAGATGACGTCGAAGTCATATGATTGTAACCGCATAATTCAGCGGCGAGCCGCCCCGTTAAGTTTTTGATTGTGGACAACCAGCAAAGAGCGTGGTGTTCTGACACAAAAGTAAAATGTCGGCCTTGTAGATACGGACGAAATTTTTGGACGGACCAGACAATAGCCAAGAACTCTTGTTTGGTTATCGAGTACATCTTCTCTACAAAGGTCAGAGTGCAGCTTGAATACGTGACAACTTCCTCGCGAAAGGCATGGTCGCGCTGGAGGAGTACGGCGCCAATTCCTTGTCCACTACCGTCAGTGTGTAATAACGTAGGTGCCTTGTCATCGAAATAACAAAGCACTGGTGGGGATGTCAGTGCGTGCTTGAGTTCTTGAAATGAGGCTTCGCATTGATCATTCCGATTGAAGGAACTGGTACTAACAAGGAGCTTGTGGAGAGGAGGGGCAATGATGGCAAAGTTGCGAATGAAGCGGCCAAAGTACGATGCGAGTCCAAGGAAACTGCGTAGTTTTTTGGAACGAAAGGGGCGTGGAATCTTGAAGACTGCAGAAATTTTTTGCGGATTGGGCAGGATGCCATCTTTACTAACGAGATGTCCCAGAACTTTTATAGCGGTGTTGCCGAAACGGCACTTGTCTGCGTTCAGTTCAAGTCCACCATGAAGAGACATGTGAGCGCTTGATCTAGGCGTTGCAGATGATCAGTAAAAGTGGAAGAAAACTCCAGGATATCATCAAGGTAGCACAAACAAGTTTTTCACTTGGGGCCACGAAGAACAGTGTCGATCATCCTTTCAAATGTGGCGGGAGCATTACAAAGGCCTAATGACATTAAGTTAAACTCGTAAAGACCGTCCGGCGTAGAAAAGGCGGTATTTTCTTTGTCCTTGCTCAGCAGAGCCGTTCTCTGTCGTCGGAATTAACCTCTTCGGGCCCCTCGTGTTCTTCTGAGCGACCGGGGCAAGGCATTTCTTTCAAGCATGCTCAGTGAAGTTCTTCAGGCATCAAAAACAGTTCATAAAACAACATCTAGCTATCACCCACAAACCAATGGCTTAACGGTAACATTTCATCGCACGCTGTGCGACATGCTGTCCATGTATATCCGACCGGACAGTCTCAATTGAGATGCCATTCTTCTCTTTGTCACGTATGCATATAATGCGTCAGTTCAACGAACTGCAGGCTATTCTCCATCTTTCCTAGTATACAGACGCCAACCAACATCACCACTCGACGTTTCATTCTTTTCTGGCTCCGTCAACCCTTCACCATTCGTTTGCGCCCAGTTTCTGTCCCGTGTTGCCCAATGCCGTCGTCTTGACCGTGTCAACACCGAAGCTAGCCAAGAAGATTGCAAACATTATTACGATGCCACTCACCGCGTCGTTTTCTACCACCCTGACGACGATGTACTTCTGTGGACTCCTGCACGAATGCCTGGCTTATGCGAGAAGCTTGAGTCGTGCTATCTTGGCCCCTACAAAGTTGTCAAACAGCCCTCACCGGTGAACTACCTTGTCACACCTGTTCATGTCCCCACTGACCAACGCTGCCGCGGTACAGAGATTGTGCACATTTTGCGTCTCAAGCCCTATCGTATGCGTTCCACAGCGTCGTTCGCGGCCAAGCTGGCCGCTTCCGTCAACGGGGAAAATTACTGTAAGAATTCATTGGACTTCATCTTCCTCAGCTGTGAATAACCATCATCAGTATTCGCTTCGTCCCTCTTCATCATCGGCGCCATCTTGCTGTTGCTTGTATAAAGCGTCAGCTGAACCGTGGTGTATATATATATATATATATATATATATATATATATATATATATATATATATAGCATGAACACACGTAGAGCCAGAAGCAGGCCAGGAGTACGAAGATTAGAGAAATCCGTGTACTACCCATCATTCCCATGCTCCCTGGAGCGCCATGCGTTGCAGCTCCCACAGGTACTAGCACCTGAGTTCCCTTTAGCGTATATTAGAAAACTCCATAGTAGACACGGATCCAGGCGATGAGGACTGGCGTGAACAAAGCCGGGCGTGTTAACAGAGACCTTGCGAGTTAGTGCATGAGCGTGTTAATCCTTGCTGCTGATACGCTTCTTGAGGATGTAATAGGATCAGTCATGCCATATTTGTGAGCGTTTTTTGTTGCATCATCGGTATGCTCGCTATCGATGATGCCGCAATGGCCTGGTAACCATTCAAAATTTACATGATGTCCTTTGTCTAGTAGTTGTTGATACAGTTGTCGTGTTTCCAGTGCCAAGAGGTCTTGAGGTTCGCGACGTAGCGGAACACATAATAAATGTTCTCCGAGATTCACAGAGCGCCTCTCTGAGCCCACAACATCGACTATTTTATAGGCGGAGAGTACGGAGGGAGGCTGAGGGCTCGGGCCCCCTCCGGGCTGCATCATGGGGTGCAGAGCACCGTCTGGCACGAGCCTGGGATATTTTTTAAAAAGCTTCGCTAGAGCTCTTATTGGTCGCCATTCAACGGACTGTTTGACATCTTGTTTTGAAGATATTTCACTGGAGACTGTTTATGGCGGCTCCCTTACAGGGTTTCAAAACTCGGATAATGAGGCAGTGACAAGTTGTGTATCTGGCACCCGGGTCGCATTGAGAATGAAGTCGCAGGATAACAAAAATTGGATACTTGCACTGCTATTAAGCAAAATAAGTACGGGATGCACGCGTGCGCATGAAAAAAAAATAAATTTTTTTAAAGGGAGAGGGAGCTGGAGAAGTAGAAAGAAACACACAAAAGCAAGTCGAGTGTCCTGCCCCTTCCTGGAAAAAAATTAACATTTTATTTTACACCTTACAAAAGGGAACCATGATGACATGCAAAACAGCAGCGCTGCGCACTAGTGCCATCACAGGTTGAAAGCCGCCAACGTGGATGCTGAGGTGAGTGCTGGAAGATGCCTTTGAAGCGATGTCTGGCGTAGTTCTTGTCGTTTCTTCAGAGTGTACATGGGTGCTGGATTCGAGCTGGCGCGCGTTTCTTCTTGACTACCACGGCCTTGTGATCGGTGAAGTGCACGCTGAGAGGTTGCTGCAGACATTGGATGTCGAACTTGACAAATACCAGATCGATGCACGTTTCCCTGATCGTAGTGGGTAGTTTTCTTTCCGCTGACACACACTTCAGCGTGTGCACGTCACGCTTGTAATCGACGAGCCATTTTTCTCCTCCTTCACTGACGTTGACGTTGATGTCTCCCGCGTCTATAAGAGGCTTTAAAAAACAGATGCGCAACTCTTTTCTCTAAAGGTAGAATGCACATTAACTCTACTTCCACGTTTTAAGAGCGCGCATATTCAATATCAAGTGAATATATGTGCGACCAGCGCGTTAGCTCATTTGGTGAGCAATGGGCGCGTTATTCCAAGGTCGCATATTGGGTGCCTGCCTGTGGCAAATCATCCTTTCGTCCATTTTATTTTCACATTTGCACCACAATGACTAATAATGAGAATGACATCCGCTCTACATTCCTTGGTATTATTGTCTTTTAGTTGTCACTAAGATTCTGTGTAACAAAGAAAAACAAGCTCTAACAAGCTCCAGCAATCACGTGAAGCCCATAAGAATATGTGCTACACGTGATTGGCGGAGAAGACTTCAACACGTACGAGACGCGGACGTCCTGTAATCCATGTCATGAGCTGCGAATTGTTTTACTGATACACTTAACTCCTTCTTTACCAATACGGTAAATACAATGTGAAAGAGATGACGTCGAGAGGGTCAAGACGCAGGGAGCTACATACACAGATATATAGACAGATAAATAGATAGATAGATAGATAGATAGATAGATAGATAGATAGATAGATAGATAGAAATAGTCAAAATGCGATCAGTTGCCCAGAAATTCAAAAATTCAATAGGATATGCTCATTCTGAATAACATCAGGTGTTCACCACTTCCCTAAACAATACGTCTGAATTACTGGATGACCTTTTCTAATAGACGTCACTGTTTGTTCAAAAAACGTCAGGTAGCAATTTATGAGGAATACTACACCTCTGAAGTGCAGCCTAATGTGTGTACCTTATCTTTCAGGAATTTCGCAGAATAATGTCAAAGAATAGTAAGCAGAATGGTATGACTAGTACGCGAAAGACTTCGTTGGTCGTATGCGCACTTATTGCTTCAGGAAAGAGTGAATCAAAGATAACAGAATACATAGGTAGGTTCACTCACATGAGAGTAACTGCTGTATAAAAAAAAAAGCTAACAAAGGTCAATAAATTTGTAAAAGTGTACGAGGTCGCGAAAAAGCGCCTCTGAGATTGGTCTTGAACTACAAATAAGACGTGTCCAAGGTTCACGTGCCCCGTCAAAACTCTCACTGACGATCGCACGCAACGTATATTTCTACATCAGTTTTTTTTTTATTCCAGAAAGGTTCAACGTAAAAATTTCTGTTGCGTACACTAATCGGGTCACAGTTAAATTCATAGAGGGTTAGGTCATTATACATAAAAAATAAACAAGTTACTGTAACGATGTATTTTGGTGGTTCTGAAAGCGGTGTAGCCATCACATACTTTAGTAGACAACACCGCCAATTGATAATTCATACAAGTGTTTTCACTGACGTCACCAAAACATTAATGATACTATTTCCGTTATTGTTGTGTAGGCGGTAAAAATTGACACGAAGAGTTGACCAAGAAAAAAAAATCTCGTTTATTTAGATGAAATGTGAGTCAAACCCAAACACTCTCGGTTCGCGGCGGCAGATGACGCGGTGCAACCCGCTGTGCTAGTTACGCACATATCGACGGCCTAAAAAATGCACCCTATTTCTTTCACATCTGCGCCCTGTCGGGGATATAAGTTAGTGGGGTGGTGTCACTAGCTTAGGTTGGTCAATTGAAGTGCTGCATCATGGCGCTAACGAGGACCGAAAGGGAGCGATTTGGTTGTTTCAGTGCAACGAACGTTTTTCGCACTGAGAGAGAGATACAGCGGGAACGTAGACGCCTTCTGACGTTCCCGGCTCAGGCGACAAGCTAAGCATTTTGAATTTAACTGTTGTGTGGCACAGAGACGAGCATCGGCGTGGGTTGTCCTGTTATTGAAGCGTGCACAACCTAGCGTTTAGGGGAAGAGTTTGTTTGTTTGTTTGTTTGTATCCTTTATTCCATGGCTCGTACCCACTCTGGGGGATTGGCCAAGAGAACAAATAGTCTCATGTGAACGATAACTGCATTACTGCTTACAACGAAAAAAAAGGGGGGGGGAGTTGTATAGTTAAGACAGTATGTTGGAAAAAAAGAAATAAACCAAAGATTTAGATAGTGAGAAAAAAATCAATAACAAAGTAGACACTGATAGCTACAACTTGATTTTGGGAGCCGACCAGACAGCTGGTTTTGCCAAACCCGATTAATTTGGTATGTCACGGATTTATCCACAATAGAAAAAATAGAAAATTACTTTTCGACCCGTTTTTTTAGTATTTGTTAACGAGGGCTTTATGTTGAAAAACGTTTAGAGTCTTGAATAAAATTACACACCGCATCGAATGCATCTCTGTGGCAATTTCCCAAAACAGAGGCACCAAAACTTGGAACATTTTCTGCGGTTAAATTTAAACCTAGCTTCGCAAATGGAATATCTAAAAGACGTTTCCTAATTAATGCATAGTTACGACATGAGCCAAAATAATGTTCAATAGTTTCTGATTCTTCGCAGAACGGACAAAGGGGGGAAAGTGTCAGACCAGCTCTGTGTAAATAAAAATTTAATGGGGGGACACGGCACCGGAATCTAGAAATTATAATTTCAAGTTTTAGATGCGGATCATCTAATACTCGAGGCTTGTAGTGCGGCGCCGTCCGCAAGCTTCCTCCTCCTTCTTCCACCATCTGTGCATCCCTTCCTCCTCTACACACCGCGCGCGCTTCACTCCTCCACCATCTGTGCACCCTTCCTCCTCTACACACCGCGTGCGCTTCTCCTCTTCACGAACATTCGCTAGCTGTATAATGTAGCGCGCATGCGCCGTCACGCTTCGAGAACATCGGCAGCTGACGCGCGCGCATGCGCCGTCGCGCTTCGAGAACATCGGCAGCTGACGCGCGCGCATGCGCCGTTGCGCTTCTCCCCCTTCTCGAACATTCGACAGCTGACAGTGCATGCGCCGTCGCGCTGTATATATACTCAAGGTCGGCGCTCGCTCGCTCAGTTGCCGCTCGTCGGTTGGTTTGTACGGCGTGTCGACGTCCAAGGTCATGGTGAAATGAATTCCAACGAATCCACAAACACAATGATCGACGTCCCTTCGACCAGCGCCGCTTTTTCGCATACGTGTGTACGTGTTCACTCATTTAACACCCCCTCCTACAACCACGTTAACCAATTTAGCCATCGACTCAAGTAAGTCGCAATTTAACACCCCATTTCACAACCACGTTAACCAATTTAGCCATCGACCCAAGTAAGTCACACTTTAACACCCCTTTAACCAATTATATGCTCCGCATCCTCCTCAGTGTTCCCCCGAGGGAAGCTGCGGGCAATTTTTTTTGACGGACTCTACTGGGCTTTCCATGGAAATTTGAGGTGCTGATAATCTGTCCATTGTGTGATATTTTCTAAACTATCTGTAAAAATAGCGAATTTCCTATATCTAACCCCTGATAAGTATTCCAACTCGGGAAGTACTGAAATTACTGGTCCATCGAGTGATGCTCGTGCCAAAGCATCTGCCAATTCATTTAATTGTAATCCGCAGTGACCTGGGACCCACACTAATTTGAGGAGTTTTAAATGCGGCGGTGCTAATGTGCGGAACGCTGCTAGGGCACGAGATTGTTCAGAGTTTGTCAGAGCTGCACACACCGAAAGTGAGTCTGTTAGGATGATTGCACTGGTCTCTGTCGTAGGAATTTTACGAAGGGCTAAAATAATAGCTACTAGCTCAGCTTCAAATATAGGAGTAAAATCTGGAAGCCTTACTGAAAAAGACCAGCCGAGGGAATCAGACGCAATTCCTACACCTGCCTTTTCATTGTTGACAGAAGCATCTGTAGCTATTACATTTTTTGTTTCTGCATGTACCATGTAATCGTTTAATGTAGTGGTCAAAAATCTCAGAGATTGCAACTTGGCTTGTGGGGGGAAGATTTCATCGTACTCTATTCTAATGTTGATGGTAGAAAAATTAGTTTCAATTACTGTGCTAATGTCTACATTTATGCAATCCAGTTTCTTTTTAGCGAAAATTATCTGAGGGTTATGAAATCGAGGCCAATGTGCAAGAAAGAAAGAGTCAGGGTCGCTGATAAATGCGTACTCTGATCTTCCCGCCGGTAAACTGTAGAACTTTAAGAAGGTTTGAACCGTTAGAATGCGGAATCGACAGAGGAGTGTTGGCAATCGCGCTTCTTGATACAATACGCTATTCGCCACGAACCTGGGAAGTCCCAGGCATATTCGCAGGGCTTCTCGCTCTAACAATACTAGCGGTTTAATTTTATAATCAGTGGCCCCCGAGAATAATACACACCCAAATTCCAATATTGGTCGCACATACATTTTATATATCATTAACATCGTGTGTCTGCGCAGCCCGTATTTTCTGTTGCTTAACCTGCGTAATAAACATAACGCCCGTTGTGCCTTTGCTGTTATATATTCAATGTGCGGGCTCCAATTTAGTTTTTCATTATAAATCATTCCTAAGTACTTGACTGAATCTACTTGTGGAATAGGTTCCCGATTATACAATACAGAGATTGAAACTGTATCTGCTATAGGAAACACCAAGAGCGCACTTTTACTGATGTTCAATGACAATGAAATAGATTGCAACCAAATTTCTAGTGTATTAATGTATCTTTGCAGTTTTTGATGTAGTGAGTAAATGTCGCTCTCTGCAGCGAAGAACGCGATATCATCTGCATAAATGTAGACAGTGACATCCTGAACAATTGGAATAGAGCTCATCAGTATACTGAATAATGCTGGAGACAGGACGGACCCTTCTGGAACACCACGTTTCTGTTTGAATTTATGCGAACAACAGCCATCCTTCACGCAATACAATTCCCTTGATTTTAGGAATTCTGATATCCACTCAGTAATATACTGAGGAAACTTTAGACTCTGCAAGGTGGTCAGTAGAATAGAGTGCTCGACACTGTCGTACGCTTTAGCTATGTCGAGAGTTACTAATGCGGCGTACTTGTTTCCTTTTACGAGCAAGCTGTATTCGACTCACCAAATTGAGCATTCACAACGAAAACCAATTTGATTTGGCTTTAATATGACCTTATTCGTCATCCAGGAGTTTATTCGGCCCTTTAGAACCCTCTCTATGAGTTTCACCATGTTCGAAGTTAGCGAGATGGGTCTGATATTTTCTATGGTAAAACCTACTCCTTGCTTTTTTATTAATGGGATTACCTTAGATATTTTCCAGTCATACGGTATCCAGGCATTATTTAAAGAGTAGTTTATGAGATTATTGACGTCGCCGGGGGATAGATTGAATAACATTTTAATCATAGGAACTGTGATTCCATCTGGACCAGGAGCTGACGATGGTAGATCTCGAATGACTTTTGATGCTTCAGACAGCGTTACGTTTTCGAAGTCAGTGCTTATGCTAGACTTTTGCCAGTTGAAAGCCATAATCGAAGAAAATTTAATTTCTAGACCTCTGCCAATTGACTCTAAAGAGTTCTTCGTTTCTTCCAATGATAGTTTTTCATAATTAGTATTTAATGTAGACGGCAGGATTTTGCGAGATCGCATATATTGAAATAAAGCTTTCTTATTTTTGGATTTCGAGAGAAAATCGAAATGTCTTTTATCATAATCTTCTTTAGCTTGGGCCACCGTGTGTTTAAATACAGCGGCAAGGAATTTATAATCTGCCCAGTTCTTAGGGGACTGATTATGTATTAGCTTCTTCCAAGCTGCCTGTCTTCGTCTGTGATCTCGTGAACAGTTGGAATTCCACCAGGGGCTATAGGGTATTCTCTTCGCCGATTTAACAGTAAATTCAGCGTTTTTGTATGCCCCTTTAATTACTGCGCTTATTTTTATAGCTTTAGTGTCATCTCCATCCTGAGAAGGAGCGTCTAAAGCAGTTTTTAGGTCGTGTGGAAATTTTGCATAATTTATATAGGCTCGGGCATGGAAGCATGATGGCTTGACGGGGCAAGCGATCTCGAACATTATTGGAAAGTGGTCACTGTTGGAGGCGCAATCAAGGGCCGTCCACGATGTACTAGCAATGGCTGAGCTTACAAAGCTTAAATCTAAGGCGGAGCGTGAATGACCTCGAATAAATGTGGGAGTTCTAGCGTTAAGGCACAATAAGTTGTTGACTACCGATCAGTCCCACAACCGTTGTCCACACTGATCAGTTCTAAAACCCCAGCAGGTATGGTGAGAATTGAAGTCACCAACTATAATTTTTTCTTTACAGCCTGAACTAGCAGCCATATCTAACAGTCTAGTGTCTTGAACGCCTACAGGAAAGTAGACGTTTATTAGCGAGAAAGGCAAGTATCCTGGCAAGGTAATATCTAACGCGAAAATTTCGCATTCAGAAGACATACATTTGTATGAGTTTTTGACTTTTAAACTAATTTTATTGTTTATAAAGAAAGCTAAACCTCCACCTTTGGATGGACGGTCTAGACGAAAGGTTTGGAAGTTGGGTAGGTGAAATACATGATGTGTGGATAGCCAAGTTTCTTGTAATGCAATAATAGCCGGATCGAATTTGGATGACAGGTTTTAACAGATCTGTTATGGCTGAGTGAAGAGATCGGCAATTCCAATGTATAATTTTAAGAGACCCTATGGTTTCGTTAAAATGGTTTCGGCAATCACCTTTTCTAAAATACTTTCTTTTAAACAATCGGTTTTTGAAAGGTTGTCTTTCTGGTATTTCTTGCTTTTTACATGTTTCGGCGAGCTAGGTTTTTTCGATGCAGGGGATCTAGAACGCTTTAGGCATTTGAGATCTATGTCCATATCTTGTGTGTCCTGAGAAGTTTCCTGTGCACCCTCGCTTTGCCTCTGAACGCCTTCTCCAGAGGGCTCTGTAGACTGTGCATCTGGTGGAGTTATCTCAGATTCTGCCTCACTTGCCGGGTGTGCAGACTCAGCATTTTTTACAGCCGTACTTATATCTATATGCGCTCCATAGACTTGTGCGATTTGGTTATCCACAATGTGCGACAGCGACTCACATAGGGTGGTAGCAAGGCGTTGCATAGCCTTATCCACAGCCTTCTCGATCATATCCGCAATTGATAGGGAAAAGGATGCTTCCATTGCTATGTTATGGCGGGCAGCTGCTCCGGCATATCCTTGAGTTCGGGCTTGGATTTCAGTAATGGCATCCTTTCGGGAGCATCGCCTTCTGTCTACAATTTCAAGTATTTGGATTTCACGTGCCTTGGCTGAGCAGTTTAGGTTATCAGCGCAGTGTGCTTCATGGCAAAGACAGCACTTTCTTCATTACTTTTACAGTCGTTTGAATTGTGCGTCTCACCATAAATTCTGCATCTAGGTACTGACCTGCACCCTTTCACTGTGTGCCCATAACGCCAACACTTAATACACTGTATGGGACGAGGTGATAGTGGCTCCACTCTGTATATTAAAGGCCACGCTTTGATTTCGGTTGGGCGATTCGACCCGGCAAATGTAGCAATCACGGACTCCGTTGGGACCTTGTTCTTGTCCACAACTCGACTACATATATAGATAGCTATCACACCTGCTTCTGAAAACATATCTAATATCTCAGCTGGGGTCAAGTTGACATCGACACCCCGAACGAGGCCTTTGACGCAAGCTAGGTGAGGTGGAATGAATGCGCTCACCGGGTTGGTAGCGAATACCGAGCATTTTAGTAGGTCTCGAACACAGAGCTGGTCAGACGAGAAGCAAAGAATGCCACCCTTGCCGAACTGCCTGACCTCTGTGATGCTTTGGTAGTGAGTTGTAGCGGCTCTCAACTCCGTCTGAATCATTTTTGGATTCTTCATCCGTATGATACCATCGTTGCTTGGGACCATTGCCACAGGAACGGATGAGATGCCATTGCGTAAAAACAAGTCCACTGGTAATTCCTGCGAAGGAAGAGAAGCAGACCAGAGGAAAGCCCCTGGTCCAGGTGAGGAAAACGGCATCTGCCTGGTCGTACTATCTGAAAATACACTCGCTAATCAATAAGGACACTATAGAAACGCTTACAAAAAAAAGAATAAATAAAATCAATCACAACTATTGAATTCTTGGCCAAACCCTCAGAGCAGGCAAACGTCAGTCGCTGTTCGAAAGCTCGAGCCTCCTCGTCGTAGGGGAAGAGCAAGTTTGGTCTTCATCTTTCTTTTTATTAGGGTTATTTCATTAGCAGTTTTGCTCACTTTTTAACTGTCGCCCAAACTTGGCCTATAACCAAGGTTCACTGATAACCAGCCTCACTGCATTTTCTACCACTGAACTCACTGGGGCTAAACCAGCAAAAGGCCAGTTAAAACGTGTGGTTACGACACCAAGCATACTCTTCACTAGCGAATAGGCGAAGGGTATACGCTGAGGTTGTAGGCTGCAAACTCTGCTCCCATTAGACCTCCAGAAAACAGCAGAAGCAGCTCCTGCCCACCCTGCACACATTGGTCACAAATAGAGTCTCAGAATCCGTTTTTGCTGGACCAAAGCCACTAAAGTGAAGTTTCAGGGCTGCAATATATTTAAGGCTGTAGGTTTGCGCAAAATGTAGGCTGGTGCCCTCAAGTGAACACTCTTAGAATGAACCTTTGAGCCCGTTATATTTTACGAACACAACTAATTAGGACACTTAGTGTGGAATCCAGGATTGAATCCCGGCTGCGGCGGCTCCATTTCCGATGGAAGCGGAAATGTTGTGGGCCCGTGTGCTTAGATTTGGGTGCACGTTAAAGAACCCCATGTGGTCAAAATTTCCGGAGCCCAACACTACAGCGTCTCTCATAATCATATAGTGATTTCGGGAGGTTAAACCCCACATATCAATCTAGTGTGGAATCCATGTGTTAACTTACGTAAGCTGTTCTTCATAAAATATTTTGGTTAAAATGAAACCGGTATTTATATTATTTCATGAAAACGGCGAAGTTTAAATAACGAAGAGTATTTAGGTATTTCTTTCTTCTTTTTCATTGTCTATAGAAAAATATTTTGCGGTAATGCTACAGTGGCCATGTTCTATATTTTTGAATGTTTGAAATGAAAGAGCAAGCGTGCCAATGCATATAATTGTGAGCCTACTTATTTATTTAAACGTGCCCGACATTTTTTCTCATTTTTTTTTTCATGGGCACAATAAAGAAACGATGATTGTGATTCGCAGTGATGCATATTAAAACGAGAAGAAATTATGACACAGCTTTTATTGTTTGCGCTGAATTCTCCGGTGGAAGAGGAAAAAAAAACTTAACGCTAAGCAAAAAACAGAACGCCAACGTGCCACCTTCAATTGTTTTTGCAAGCTCATAGCATTTTTCTGAATTACCGTTTTAGACTTTCTGCACTCAGAATATGGTCACAAAATACGTAAAGCATGCGTAACTTCAATGTTAAATATGTCGCGAAATCACTTTGTACAGTGGTTTAATTACGTTGTGTTGCGCATTTTGGTGCATGCGTGAATAATCATACACTTGGGGCCTGGACACTGATAATCATAAAAAGAACCATATAATAAACTAATGTCAAAGAATGCATACACGTGGATGAAGAGGACTACGCAGTGAGGAAAAGTGTGTAGATTTGATTGACTTGATTTGTGGGGTTTAACGTCCCAAAACCATTATATGATTATGAGAGACACCGTAGTGGAGGGCTCCAGAAATTTCGACCACCTGGGGTTCCTAAACGTGCACCTAAACTAGTGAGCACACGGGCCAACAGCACTTCCGCCGCCATCGGAATTGCAGCCGCCGCAGCCGGGATTCGATCCCGCTACCTGCGGGTCTGCAGCCGAGTATCTTAGCCACTAAATCATCGCAGCGGAGCAAATGATGAAGCGAGAATTCTCGGGGCTTAACGCCCTAAAACCACGACATTATAATATGAGAGACGCTGTAGGGGCGGGTTCCAGATATTGCGACCCGATTTCGGTTTTTAACCGTGCATGATCTAAGAGTACTACGCGGTAGAAAACACGGACGAGAAAAAGACAAAGACAAGCGCAGTCCCACTGCGCTTGTCCATGTCTTTTTCATGTCCATGTCTAAAATCATGTATCACCAACTGGCCCAATCGTCCACCTTGTTTAACGTGCAACAAAGTTCGATTGATATGTGGAGTTTAACGTCCCAAAACCATGATATGATTATGAGAGACGCCGTATTAGATGGCTCCGGAAGTTTTGACCACCTGGGTTTCTGTAACGTGCACCCAAATCTGAGCACACAGGCCTACAGCATTTCCGCTTCCATTAGACAGGCAGCCGCCGAAGCCAGGATTTTATCCCGCGACCTGTGGATCAGTGGCTGAGTACCTTAGCCACTACACTACCGCGGCAGAGCAAAACGTGTGTGGAGTAAAAACTGCTTGTTCCTGAGCATCTTAATACGAAGACTTATACGAAATGCCGTATAATTGTGCCGAAAATACATGACAAAATTTACAATGAATGGAGATTGCTCCGATAACTTGCTTCATCATTGAGCTTTGCAGAATTACCCTGATCATTACTTCTATTATTTGCTTGTAATAATCCTCTTGATACCGCCATCGCTTCGTCTCTGCACACTAACTGCAGGGTCGTGCACTTGCAATGCGACCTACGTGTCTTGAGAAGATTGGGCGAAAGTGAGACGGAACTTTGGCCTTATACTTAGGAGCATGTTAGTCAGTACAAGTGCACGAGACAGCCGAACTATACATCATAGTTTGTCTTAGTAATATGCGAACTTGCAGTTCCTGAGTCAAGAACGCAATATTGTCCCGGCGTCGTGACATTGACGAAGGGAGCATACTTCAGTTCGAAATTGAAACTGTTTATTTAGGCCGAACAAGTGACCTCGCAAAAGGAAGGCCAGATTACAGCAGGACACTGGCACTGATAGCAGCGAACAGAGCGTCGGCCGTCGATCAACCGACAAGCGGGGAAGCGCGTCGGCATTTATACCCTTGCCATTAAATATTCTAGCGATATCGCTAGTGGTGACGTAGGTTCCAGAAAAATCTGTAGTGTGTACGAAGTGAGCGTAATCTTAACAACACGATCTACTACAGCCTTGAAGCCCCTCATACGTCGTAGGCACGGCTTGCGCGGAACGTCGTGTAACGAGGTGATAGAAAGGAACGTGGCATTGCCCGCTTTTGAAAGCGGCATCGTCCCGATGCTGTAACAGAAGATGAAAGTACAACGATAATGTAAGAAAGTACAAGAAATAAATTATGATGCAGCAATATTACAACAACATAATACACTTCTTAAATTTGTTAACACGCATGAAACGGCTTGAGGTGCGCGACATAGATGGCTTCACGTCGCGATCAGTGTCGCTGAGAGTTCGTGATGCCGTCGAGGACAACCTCGTAATCGAGTGGGCTGAGATGTCGAACAACCCTGTACGGTCCGAAGTAGCATCGCAGACGCTTTTCACTGAGTGCACGTCGGCGTATTGGCGTCCACACCCAAACACGTTCACTCGGCTGGTATTCCTCAAAGTATAGTCGAAGATGGTAACGGTGGCTGTCATTAGTCTGTTGGTTCTTGATACAGAGGTGCGCGAGTTATCGGGCTTCTTCGGCGTGCTGGAGGTACTCACTCACATCGAGGTTTTGTTCGTCGGTCACGATGGGTAACATGCCGTCCAGCGTCGTTTCCGGGCTCCTTCCGAAGAGCAATTTGTGTGGAGATATCTGCGTCGTCTCCTGCACCGCCGTGTTATATGCGCAGGTCACGTACGGCAGAATGGCCTCCCACCTCTTGTGTTTGACATTGACGTACATTGCCAGCATGTCAGCGATGGTGTAGTTTAGCCGCTTGGTGAGGCCATTGGTATGTGGGTGGTACGCTGTCGTCTGGCGGTGGCTTGTCTGGCTGTATGCCAAGATTGCTTCAGTTAAGTCAGCAGTAAATGCTCTTCCCCTGTCGGTGATGAGGACATCCAAGGCGCCGTGACGCTGGACGATGTTTTCGACGAATAACTTAGCTACCTCGGATGCACAGCCTTTGGGCAGGGCTTTTGTTTCAGTGTAGAAGGTGAGGTAGTTGGTAGCTACCACGATTCACTTGTTTCCGAAAGCCGACGTCGGGAACGGCCCCAGCAGGTCCATACTGATCTGCTGGAATGGTTGGCGAGGTGGTTAAATGGGCTGCAAAATTCCCACACTGGCCTTGTCGACGGTGTCTTGCGTCACGGCAGTCCCGGCATATCCTCACATAACGAGTGACTGACTTCGTTGGAAGACGTGGCCAGTAGTACCTTTCTTGTATCCTCGTTAGCGTGCGGGAGACACCGAGGTGCCCTGCCGTCGGAACATCGTGCAGGAGCTCTGGTCGTAGAGCTGAAGGCACCCACAAGAATGTACAGTGTGGTCCACTGTTACAGAGAACACTCGTATGCACACCATCAATATTCCTGGCCCTCTAAGAGCAGGTGGACTAAGAAACAATGTTCATGCAAGTCAATAGTCTGTAAAGAGGAGTCGGCACTTTTAACCACTAGTTGCCTTATGCATATCTAAGCCGCTATGATTCCGTAGTATAGCGAAATCTAAACACGCTGCTCACGCAGCTGTTTACTTTAACAGGGGACTCGTCTGTACTTGGCTCGATTCAGTGAGACGTTTTTCTTCTGGAAAAGACCGTTTCGCAGAAAGAACGACGCAATCGCGCACTTGAATATCTTCGGAGCAGCGGTGTTCCTGCCCACGAGGTATTCTATTAGGGCCAGTAAAACTCAACCTTCTACCCACTCCCTCTGTTCTCTAGAGCAGAGCTCTCTCAGCTGCTGTCGCCACAAAAGGGAGTGGAAGGTTGGTTGCATTGGTGTCGTCTTGTCTTGTTGTGGCTGCTGCTGCTTGTAAAGGATGGAGACCAGCGCCTTTCGATACGTTGCAACAACCCGACTTTATGTACAGGAACCTATGTATATATTTACAAGACTCTTTCAACGTTGGAAACGTCGCATTTGCCTCGGCAGAGCCGATAGTGCAGAGCACTGTTTGCTGCGACCAGAACGACCGTGAGGAAACGGGAGCCAGGTTTTAACCCCTCGGTTGCCCCTCCCTATTCTCATCTCGGCCGACCAAAACAGTTCTGTCTGTTTATTGGACAGACTAAACACACTTGTTGCAGTCCTCGCCTCTCGCTCTCTTATCTAAGCACTCGATCTCTCGGTTGGAGAGAGAGAGATGAAAGGACCGGCCTGCACACGACCTTCCGCGAACTGTGCGGACGCACACGATGGTGGCACCGTTCGGCTGCGGGTCTTTGCCATTACTGCGATGGCTATGCTGTCCAGCGTGGCAGCCGTCTCGCGGACTCAAATCAAGATGGATGGGTGTCGATACACCGGATATATCCTACAGCGCCGAAGCCTCTCGAACATCGTAGGCGCGGCTTGCGCTGAACCTAGCGCACATAACGGGGCGATAACAAAACTTGAGAAAGGAACGTGGCAATATTCACACGTGTCCCGCTTTTAAGAGAACATTCGTGGAAGTTTCAGGTCATCAGACTTGAAGAATGTGTCATGTTGAACTTCTATGCTAGTGTCCTGACCATCTTGTCATGACGCACGCACGCTTCATTGAGAATGTCATACACATAAGCTCCCGCACGAATGCCTGCATAAACAAAGATGAAGCCTATTGACAAAGGTGTTGACGATGACATTTTTAAGAGGCTCGTTCTGCAAAGCCGCGAAGACGTAGTTTTGTCGAGCTTGTCACCCTTTCGAGAGCTTCAATGAGCGGCCTCGCCAGATTGTGTGAATAACATCAAAGCTGTTGCAAGAGGAAAGTCCCTCTTTAGTCTCAAACTCTTCTCTGATGCGACTCCCAGTAGATCGGTTGCTGGCCGAAAGTAGCGCTTTGTTCGACAGGAGATGGCTGTCAAATGCTTGTGGTGTCACTCTATAACACAAACATCTCTGGTAACTGCGTTCTCGAAGCCCATTCTTTAAAAACAGAGATAGAATGTTAGGAATGGAACTTTTAAATGAAGCTTCGCAGTTTTTTAACACGTAAAGTACCGTTGAAAAGGCCCTTCGGAGACGAGTCACGTGATTCAGTGCACCATTGGGAGATCGCAATATGCCGTAATTCGTAACCTTGTAGATCAGTCCGCCAAAATGTCCAACTACCTTGTATGATTCAGAGTATCGTCAAAGGTTTTCGCTTAGTTCGTGTCGACGTATCGGTAGTTAGATCCACACATACTCGCTGTGTGACCTGCCAATCTTTTACGGCGCGTCGCAGATAAGTAACAACGTCGAGATCGTCTTCGTTTGTGGCTGTCAGTAGCACGTAGTCAAGCGATACGTCGTCATGGCATGTATCCGTAAACGAGCTTCAACGGTGTCACGTGCTTTGTGTGTTGAACTGCCATGCTGTGAGCGAAAGTAATTTATGTAAGAATCCATCGGAAGTCTTGTTCTCCACGTCGACGTACATTGCCAGCATGTCAGCGAGTTTTATTTTTTATTCAAGCGGTTGACAAGGCCATATTGCTGCGGGTGGGGGGTGGTTGCCTTTCGATTACATGTCTTGCTGTATTGCAAGATTACCTGTGTTAGGTATGGTGTTAAAGCCGTACTGTTGTCGGCGACAGCCAAAGAAGTGCTATGAGGAGTCATTCATAGCTATGAGAAACCACTCACTGCCATACTTTTGATCTCGAAAATAGCCTCAGCGAGTTCACATTGATCTACCTGAAAGGTCGACGAAATGGTTGGATCGGTGGTGGAAATCCTACAGATAGCTTTGGTGGTACCTTGCTTCACTCACAGTCTCGATATTTCCTAACGTATACCCGACGACATGAGTGGTTAAATGCTCCGCAGTAGGTCTATTATCAAGACCATGAAGAAAAACTAGGCAAAAAAATGAGTCAAATGAGTGCGATGCTTCAGGTGAATAAAGGAAGTACAGGAGCACTGTTTAAGTTAAAAAAAATCTCCGGAAGCATGACTTTGCACTGAAATGTTTAAATTGATGGGGAACGTACGCACTCTGTATACCGATAGCATTACTGTAGCCGATACTCTCAAAGTATCCACGTTTTTACAGTACACCATTACTCACTACTTACACATAAATATTTATTGCGCGAGTGTTCCAACAAGTGATAATGGACTGTTAAGCTTTGTTTCTTCATATACGCTTCCTTTTGTCCGGCCGTAGGTTTCCAGTATTTGCAAATTGGACATGCGAATGTAAGCCGTATGTGCTTGTTCGACTATTGACAGTAGATCTATCACTCCGAAAAATGGAGTATTTGGGGAATGTTTCTGATACGGAACAATAATCGTCATCGACTTCGAGAACTTTCCTCGCGTTATCACATTGTTTCTGGTAGTTTATGGTTGCGCACAGCGTGCGCGTTATCAGCGTGACAAAGGATTCCCGACAGGAATGTAACTAGCGTAGCGTTTTCAAGAAAGAAAATGCAAGTAAACAATATGACGATTGTTGTTGTGTTGCAGAACTATTTCCCAAATACTTTTTTTTCTTAGAGTGTTGACAAAACAACACTTATTGAAGGCAATAAAAATGAATGTCATCAATCATGAGTGCCATGCTGTGCCTTCCATATATGTAAGAAGAAGACATGTGCGGGATTATAAGGCTGCTGCATCTGGTCGAATCAGCACTAAGCTATTGACACTCGCTATGCCTCAACTGATTAAACCTGTCGTTCTAACATTGATATTTACTGCTACAATAACAGGCTTTTATGCAGCTGAACAGGAATTGCTACCAAGTGATTCACCGGACGGAAGTGACGGGAAATCAAGCAAGGAAGAAAATATATTTCACAAGGTAAGGTATAAAGGTAAGGTATTAGTCAGAAGTAGATTTGATTATTTGGTGACACTGCATGTTACACGTGCGTCTATGCATGCGCAGCGTGCGCTGCACAATCGAGACAAGTTATGTTTTGGGTTCGAAACACCTTTAGGTCTCAGAATATCAGCGTGCAAAGTCGTTTGCTGCTGCTATCGTGACGATTCATCTTCATGGGCGTAAGAGGGACCCCGTTATCTCGCAAAGAGAAAGTTCGCTATGTTTTGCCGCTGCCTCAGTGCTCACTACGGCGTGAGAGAGCGAGAACAATGCGAGTTGACTATGGAACCAACCCTCGTCTGCAAGGGACAACGCGCTGTGCATTCACTGCACACACCGTTTATATAGGCACTTGATCTCAACCTGCAATGTTGTCCTGGTGGGAGATTTCTCTTGTGCGTAATTTTAAATATTAGCAGCATGCTCGTTTACTAAAAGTTAACTGCATCCTTATCTCCTCCACTAGTTTCGCTCTCTTAGAGGTGAAGAGCCCTTCCCTTCACCATTCAGCCCTTCCTTGTTTTCCAGCTCGCGCGGCAGGCAGACTCGGCACGGCTCAGTAATGTCTCCGTTAGTAGACATGGCTGACAAGTGACAGCGTGCGCTAAGTCAAGTGCGAAGAGTTTTTTTTCAATCAGTATTTGCGTGATAACTGTCAGACCAACGACGTACTTTTATATCCCTGTAGGTAAAAAAATGGGCATATCCCACGTACAGTGGGAATCGATGATATGCGAAACACGAACGAACATTGTTTATATGCTACTTTATTATCAGCACAACGTTACGAGGTGGAGGTAAATGATGCCGCACATGGCTTCCGTGTCATGATTATCGTGTTTGGATGTGTCCTTTACCTTCGTCATCTATTCACTTCACGTGATACCAAATTTAGTATATGTGGAGCTAGCGAAACGGCCGTGAACACGCTATGAACGTGGTATGTTGTCGTGTTATTGCATGACACGCGTGTCAGGATTATCATGTTTGCAGCAGTCATATATTTTGTCATCAATTGAGGTCACGTAACACTAAAACTGGTTTATGTGGAGCTTGCAAAACGGCCGCGAGCGCATCATGAAGAGCCCAATATACTCCAATGTAGCGTGGACGTGCGTGTACGTGGCACCACGTCAGCAAAACGCCAGCACTCTGTAGTCTGACGCCAGAAACGACCAGCGTCCGTCGGCGCGGCCGAATGGCAACCGGCGCGAATTGCGATACGCTGCATTTCGCGCCGATGCGTTACTCAGATAGCACTGCTTCTCCCTCTTTTCGTGACGGAGCGATGCCGGACGCGCTGAAACGCGCATGCGTCAAAGCAACGCAGCCTGGCGCGCATTTGCGTGTATATGGCAGGACCGGCGCCTGGCGTGGCAACGCTGGCGTGACGCAACGAAATGAACGCCGGCGAGCACGCGCACCACGTCACGTCGAAATGTATTGGCGCCTTGCCTGCAGCATGTAGTCATGTTCTCACATGACAGAAATCTTATGATTATCATGTTTACACGAGTCGCATGACTTTGTCATCTATTGGCGTCACGTAATACCGAATTTGGCATATGTGAAGCAAGCAAAACGGTCGCGAGCGCATCATCAGTGTGGCATGTAGTCATGTTGTTACATGACACGCATGTCTTGATTATCATTTTTGAATATGCCATTTACTTATGTCATCCATTCGCGTCGCATAATACCGAGTTTGGTACATTTGCAGCTAGCGAAACGGCCGCGAGCACATCATGAGCGTGGCATGTAGTGATGCTGTTACATGACATGCATTTCATGTTTTGTTTGCACCAGTATCACACCTTCGTCATCCAATCATGTCTCATAACACCAAATTTGGTAGAAGTGAAGCTAGCGAAAGGGTCGCCAGCGCATCAGAGCGTGACATGAAGTCATGTTGTTACATGACGCACATCTCATGACTATAATGTTTGCATCAGTAACATACCTTCATGATTCATTCACGTACTGTGATACCAAAGTCGGTATATGTGACGCTAGCGAAACGGCCGCGAGTGCATCATGAGTATGGCATGTAGTCATATTGTTACATGACGCGCATGTCATCATTTTCTAGTTAGTGTCTGTCGCTTGTGTTCGCCTTGCAATCATGCCATACCATACCAGTTTTGCAACATGCCAAGTTAGATAGATAGATAGATAGATAGATAGATAGATAGATAGATAGATAGATAGATAGATAGATAGATAGATAGATAGATAGATAGATAGATACGCTCAAAGTCGCCGAAGTTCGCTAAGAATTGCTTCGCATGAAAAAAAATTGGCAGCATATCCAAGAAGTGAATGATGGAGAGTGGGGTGAAGCATTCGTCCGTCCATTCGTTTCTGCTTCCGTCTGTCCATGCGTTGGTCTGTTTGACCATCCATGCGTCCGTCCGCGCGTCCGTGCGTGCGTCTGTTCGTGCGTCCGTCCCCGCGTTCGTCCATGCATCCGCCCTGCGTCCATTCATGCATCTGTCTGTGTGTCCGTTCGTACCACCACACTCCAAGTACCACCATCTTGCATCTTTTCATGATATATTCCCCGTATAGAAGCATCGCCATCCAGCGGACATTAAAAGGGCTAAGCGAGAGGTGGCACACGCACACTTTCTTATGGCTTGCGCTTCGGGTCTACTTCCCACCTGTAACGACCTCGAGTTCATGGTATATACTAGTTCACTGTATTCACGACACTGCGGCTTAACGCTCGCTAAACCTTTCTAAAACTAAGGAGCTTACACCAGCGAGTATAACGTAGCAACCCTTTCTTGTCAGATAGGGCTCAATGTACACGCCAATGGCTGCTAATGGGAATCGCAGCGTGCGCGTTAACTAAAAGCCGAATGCTTCTGTCTTCTCCATTAGCAGCCAGTGGCATGTACATTGAGCAGTATTTATATTGTTCAACAACGCAGAGAAAAAATCTCTTACCGGCAGCGCCTTGGAGGTCAAACTGTTATACTTGTTACATGCTATAACGGTTACTAGAAACAGACGGGTGTCGCTATAAGGAGCTTCGCCTTGTGCTCGTGTTCCCTCGTTGTCGTCGTTAGCGTCTCAGGGCGTCCCTGGGCTGGTGGACGCCCGTAATGGCAAGCCAGCCCCCGAAGAAGGCGCTAGCCTTCGACGTAGTCGTCCTCGAGGGGACTAGTCCCGAATACGTCGTTGACGGGACGTCTTCAATAGTAGGAATCGAAGAGGTCTACTGTGTACAGCACTTTGGAGGCCGAAATTACCAAGTCACCGTTAACAATGAGGCTGCTCTGGCTCAAATCGTCGACGCGTCTCACCTCATCATCAGAAGAGAGCGCGTTGCTGTCGTACCCTTGGGACCCCAAGTCACTCAAGTCACCGTTCTGTTCCTGCAATGCTGCGTCCCCAGCGAGGTCCTCGCGCAAGCATTGTATCCCTATGCGAAGGTGCTGCACATCAGCAGAGGACTCATGGGGTTGCGCCCAACCGTGACCACTGGGACGCGATTCGTCCGGATGGAAATGAAGACATCGTCGCCGGTGCCCAACTACCTCAAGGTCGCTGGCCATCGAGTGACCTGTGACTATAAAGGGATCCAGCGAGTGTGCCGTCGATGTGGAGACAGCGGGCACTTCTGCATGAATTGCACAGCCGCGTTTTGTGGAAGGTGCGGCGTTTACGGCCACGACGGGAAGGGCTGCTCGCTGCCGTGTAGCCATTGTGGTGACCCGCATGCCACCGTCGCCTGCACCATCAGGCCGTCGTATTCCGAGGCGGCCTCCAAAAATTATCCGCCACTTTAATCAGGCAAGAATAAGGCCGTCGTATCATTGACGCCAGGCCCGGATATTTGCCAGGACGAAGTTGGGTGCATCACAATGCCACACCAGACGCCACACCGAACGCCCACAGCGTCTCCAGCCAGCCCCGACCAGGCAGCCCCTCAAGGTGCGGATGAACCATCTAGCGGCCCGCGATCAGCGGTGGTTCCCACAGAACCACTGGTCGAGCCCTCACCAGAGGAGGCGCCACTCGGCGAACACGTCGCAGATGCTGACGTGATATCTGTTGCTCACCCCATGGCTGCCCAGTCCTCTGTAAGTCCTCCTATCATTGAAGAGACTTTGTCCCAAGGTGACGAGGTTTCCATCAACGAGGACACGAGCAGTACTAGGATCGACACGGCCCTGCAGATAGACACCGACAGCACTCCAAGCGAGATCAGTCGGGACAGTTTTGACGAATTTGTGCCATCTTCCCTCAAGAGCCTCGGCACCAAGCACCACCGAATATCCAGCAGCGACTCGAAGGCCCTCAGCAGAGACAGAAGCCCCTGCGGACTTCCATGCGGGCCCGGAAGCCCCGCGCTTCTGGTGGGTCGGCTGGTCGTAAGAAGTTACTGAGCTACTTGCGAGGCACCCGCTCCTGCGTCTGTCAGAACTGTCAGTCTAGTATCCAATTTGTCTATATTGTTTACAATGGCTACCGCATTGAATGTTATTTCCTTCAACGTAGAAGGTTTTCGCAGTCCGGTAAAGCAGGCCGAGGTGATTAGTGTAGCCCGTGCTGCAAATTGTGATGTTTTATGCCTGCAGGAAACTAATTTCTGTTCACTATCCGACGTTCGGGCTTTTAAACAAAAGTTTAACTTAGATTGCTATTTTTCTTTCGCTACAACTCGTTATACGGGAGTAGGCGTCATTATATTTAATCGGGCTTAATGAGAGGTCACCACGTCGTTTATGACGGCGTCGGTAGAATTATTGCTCTAGATTGTACGTACTTTTCTTTTCGAATGAGGATACTATGTGTGTATGCGCCTGCACAAACCGGACAGTCTATTGATTTTTGTTGAAATTTGGATGTTTTTTTCCTAGACAGTCGTCATGTAATTCTAATTGGAGACTTTAACTGTGTGCTAAATACGCGATGCGATGTACAAGGTCCTGGCTGGGGTCGGTCTGCTTGGAATTCACGTGAGCTGCGACGCCTTGTCCAGCATTTTTCATTGCTGGATGCGCATATTGTCATGCACGGGAATACTTTTGTTTGGACATGGCGCCGCGGACACTCCTTCAGCAGACTCGACCGGACTTAAATTCCACATGTTTTAGAGACGTTTGTCTCCGACTTACGTGTTCCGCCCATCCCACCTTCGCCTGTGTACATCTCTGACCATCATCCGATTCTATTAGAACTGAAAATTCCATTTTCTTTCTCGGAGAAACCATGGCGTCTTGATGTTCGCTTCCTCCAGGACGCGTGCTCTCGCTCAAATTTGTCCCATGCAATACGCGTGTCACTCGCTGCGTCTTATTTATTTGATTGGGATGCGCTTAAAACGCAGTGGTGCCTGCACTGCTCAGTTGAAGGGCGTTCCCTTCGTCGTCGCGTTTCTGAGGAGCTAGCCGATACTGCAGCGAAGTTACGCATCGCCTTGTGCGCTGAAACGCCGTTTCCCCTTATGCGAGCTTGGCAACATGAATTACGTGAACGCTTCCAGCGTTTGATTGCCCCCTCGTCTCTGGCGGCGGCTGCATGGCGTTGTAGGCACTACCCTTGTGCCCACCCGGAGGTGCTACGCTATGAGAGGCAATCGTGTTTTGGGCAGTCACAACCACCTGTTTTCACGACCATGCAGACACCACCTACGCAGCCGTTTCCTAAGCGTGATCGATCTATCTTTCTGGTGCATTTTGAAGAGATGTCATGTTCGGCCACGCGGACACACTGTGATATTATACCGCCTATGCTTAGAGGTTTGCCTCGCGTTCCTCGACAAGCTGCTGATTCTCTGCACGTCCCTCCATCAGTCGAAGAGGTAAAGGCAGCACTACAATCTATGAAACGGGGACAGCCCCTGGGCCAGACGGTTTTCCAGTTGAATTTTACTTGTCATTTTGGAATGAGCTTGGTACTGCATTAACCGCGGTTATCCAGCGATGTTTCGAGGATGGTGTCCTTCCATCAAGTTTTCGACATGAACGCATTGCGCTTATTCCAAAAGGTGATGCTTCTTCCGTTAATCCTGAAGATTGGAGACCTATCACGCTTCTTAACGTTGACTATAAGATATTCGCGACGGGGATCGTTCAACGTTTGAAGGCTCTGTTGAACACCCTGGTGGGTCATCACGAGGCTTCATCTATGCCTGGACGGGAAATACACAGTTTGTCCTTTACCACCCGGGATATCATAGCCTATACTCTGTCGCGATCTGCGCGTGGTCTCCTTGTGTCTTTAGACCAAGAGAAAGCATTTGACCGACTAGATCACACGTATATCATTAAAGTGCTCACAGCCCTTGGTTTTCCTGGTACTTTTGTTGAATTAATTAGACATACCTACTCTGGTATAGAAAGCACACTAGTTCTAGATGGTTGGGAGAGTGCTGCTTTTTTTATTACACGTGGGGTCCGTCAAGGATTCCCCTTGTCTTCTGTTCTATTTGTCCTCATTCTTGAGCCATTTTTGTGTGCTCTAGAAGCAGATTCGCATGTCCGGGGTCTTGCGCTTCCCGGCAGCAGTACCGTAAAAGTCAAAGCTTTTGCTGACGACATAACCCTGTACCTCTCAGATGAATATAGTCTTTCCCATAGCCTGCGTTTATTCTTCCAGTATGGGGACATTTCAGGTGCCGCGCTAAACCTCTCTAAATCCCGGTATTTGTTCATCGGCTATCCCAACTCCACACTTAGGTCCACGTCTCTTCTTCAGCCGGCTGCGTCTCTTCGCATTTTAGGAATTCAATACAGCCACTACGGCGTTTGTAACTCCATTTGGTCAAACGCCCTCGATGAAGTAAAACAAGAAATCGAGAACGCCGGAAATTCGACTTCCCGCTTCTTGAGCGGAGGTACCTTGCGCAGACTGTGTTCTGCGGTCGCATTTGGTACCTTTTTCACGTGGAAAAGCCACCTTTACGCATCGTGAGGTCATTGCAGTCTGCCTTGTGTGCCTTCTTTTGGTCTGGCGGCACTGAGTTGGTTTCTCGTGCGACGTGAGGACAGCAGCGTTCCCAGGGAGGTATTGCTTTCCCTTCGGTATCAATACGCTGCCGGCTATTGGCCCTGCGCTTCCTGTTGCGCCTCGTACAAGGAGAAAAATCCCCCGTGCGAACTCTGGCATATTATTTTCTAGGCACTCACCTTCGGTATTTATTGCCTAATGTGCGCCTTAATCAGGGCCCACAATCATTAGTACTTCCTTCGTTTTATGCAACAGCTGTCACGTTTTTTCGTCATATCCAGTCGACTTGCCCTGATTTAGATGTGTTGGACAATTCTATCGTTGACACAACAGCCGCTTTGTTGCTCCCGTTAGTTCCTCCGGCACGCCGCACCTGCTCTAGTCGTGTGTCTTGGAGCACGCTGACGGCAACATTTCTATCTGGCCACCTCCGGGACTTCATGTGGCGGCTTGGGTGGGGCGTTCGTCCTACCCTTGACCGCCTAGAAAGGTGGAGAATGGTCCAGTCATCAACATGTCCGAACTGCTCCCTACGGGGAACAAATCAGCATGTGTTAAGGCAATGTGTCGTTGCTCGTGTTTTCTGGAGGGCTGTGCATGCAGGATTTCGTGGCCTCGGAGTAAACCGCTTTGTTTCTTCTGGACGTTGTTCTCGAGGCCGTTTTGCCTGCCTTCTTATTGTTGCTGGTGCCTACTGTCTTTGGCGTAACCGGTGTGAAGCTGTTGCAGCAGGTCGTCGCCGCCGTGCTCTCTTCCCAATTTTGGAGCGACGGTGCAAAGAAATACTATCTGTGTTGTCGGAGGAGCTCCTCTTTCTGGGTGAGGAGGAATTCCTTCGACACTGGTCCTGCCGTTTTGTGTTCGTTTGTGAGAGACGTGTAAGGCTTGTTTTCAGGCCTGCCTGGTATTGGTAGGTTAACCTTTGTTTAGTACTCATGTAAATACTATGTAAATATCTGACATATAGAGTTCTACATTTCATTTGTGTGTTCTTCGTTTACCATGTATTGTGCATATGTAGACATTGTTTTTGTAACAATTCCTGTGTAGGTGGGTAAGTTGTGTATGTTGTGTTCCGTTTACATATGTACACATATATTTTTGTAACTATTTTGGTGTGTCTGTGGATGTTGTGTTCTGTCGCAATGTTCTGTTGGATTGTAATTGATGTTCACTGTCTGTGAGAATAAATTTCTTCAAACAAAACTGGGTGCAGCTTGTACTAGTGGCGCAGTGATAAAGTCACAATGGCGCCAACCGTTTCTTAGCTGGTTCTGTCCATACAAAGTGTTCCTAAGTGGTGCTAAATTATACAAAATAACGCAAAGTGATGCCAACTTTCGTTGCATTCCATCACAGTCGCCTATCATCATGTCGGTAGGGGAATAGGACGGCCTAGCTTGGCAGCACGTTGGGATTCCCGGTAAACGGGTTCTACATCGGCAGTGCGAACCTTCTTCGGTGTACCCATGTCTGGCGGCACGCACCGGTTTTACACAAAACGAAGGGAGTGCATGCGCAGTTGTCTGTGTGGCGTCACGTCTGGCGCGACCGACTGTTGGCACGCAATGTTGAAGCAGGCGGGCAGGAGGTGGAGCATTGCAAACGTTGCCAGAACACGTGCGTAGACGTCACTGTGGTACGTAGTTTTTTTTATATACGAAGAAAAAATGTCCACGGGATACGTGAAGGAATTGTTTTGTAGCAGGGCATCGCAGCTATACGACGTGTCGCTCCACAGCGCGTAACCACTATGCCACGTAACGTAGTACGTACGTTCTGTGACGCAGCCTTCGTACACATCCTTCGTTTTTGCTGTTGTCTAACAGGGAAGATCACATGCCAGGGTTAACAATAACAGGCTTGCATACTTAACCTGCTTTTTCAACTCGATGTCAAAAAAATCGAAAGGCTCGAATGAAATTTCCAATGCTTTTCTTCAGCGCTATGCTACTCAGCTAACCCCTTTCCTGCACAAGATGTTTTCCTTATCATTAACCCATTATTGCCCCTTGTTGCATATCTGCAACAGCCATGTCCGTGCCCTGCCGATTGCAAGGATCCTAATGCACCGGTATAAGTTGTTCATACTGTGTTATTTTGAGGGTTCTTCATTCCACGCAGTACAATTTTCAGCCGCTTGGGGGCCACATTCGTCGTATCTGCAGTTTTCAAAATGGCAGCATCCACGTCGTCGTCGAGCTCCGCAAACAAGGTACTGTAAATATTTTTTTATGAGCCCTCAAGTTAACCTGCGCTGCTTTTTTCACTGATTGTGTGTTTGAAACACTCTTGACAGTAATCTAGAATACAAAAGTTAGTTTTTTGCTTGCTCTGTTCGAGAAAATATTTTTTGCACGTGGTGTGTTGCACATATGCAACAGTGGGCACTAAATGCCACAATTTTCAGTGTTGCAAATATGCAACATGGCTTTTCTCCTTAAAACGCGTCTTACATATCGTGACACGCATTCGTTTAGAGTGTGTGAACGGATGTTTGTTTGCTAATTTTGCTGTTTTAACAATTTTTCAGGGACATACTGCAATTTCAAACTCAACATTCTATTCTGTTTTAAAAGAGAGGCCGAAGCGTTTTGTTCATGCAAACCTGCTGGATGTTATCGACCCTAATGAGAGCGATTTTTCCGCTGATGAAAAAAAAGTGACGAAGAAGTGTCTGGAGACAGCAGTGATGAAGGAGATGCCATCCAAACTGAGGTAAAAGAAGCTGAAGAAGAGGTTACTACCTCGACAGATGCGGCTCCTGTAGAACGGACACCGCGGAACATGAAAAGGCGGTACACATGGGTGAAGACAGATTTTGATATCGAGGCAGGTAGTTTCGAGAACAACTTTCCGCTGCCACCTGCAGAGCCGTTGAGTGCAGTGGAATACTTTAACATGTTTGTTTCTCGATCCATGCTAAAGGCTGTCGTCGATGAAAGCAATAAGTACCACTTTCAAAAACATGGAACCACTCTAAACCTCACCGTAGAAAAACTTACACCTGTGCTGGGCATGTTTTTCAGGATGGGACTCGTAAACATGCACAGGGTTCGTGCTTACTGGGAAAATGGAAGTAAATATGAATTAGTAGCCCAGGTAATGTCCCATAACAGATTCGAAAAGATCACAAGCCACCTGCATTTTTTCGATGATGAAGCGGCCAAAAACAAAGTAAAAGAAGACAAATGCTGGAAAGTGCGCCCATGGCTCAGTTCCTTGTGCAGCAACATGGTTGTCTTGCCCCAAGAAAAAAAATCTGCAGTGGACGAAGTCTTGATCCCTTTCTGTGGGCGGTGTTACATTCGTCAGTACATGCCTAATAAACCAAAGAGTAAATGGGGTCTAAAACTTTAGGCACGTTCTGGGGAATCAGGTCTGTGTTATGATTTTGATGTCTACCAGCGCTGCAACAAAGGTTTTTATGGCAGCCAGGGTGGCTACCAGCTTGGGTTGGGAGCTGCTGTCGTGCTCCAGCTGTGTTCCAGCCTACCGAAGCGCGACGACAACCTAGTCGTCGCTGATAACTTCTTCCCAGGCCCTCAGCTTTAGAGGAGCTTTCAAGAATGGGAATTTCCTATATTGGTACGGTTCGTGAAAACAGACTGAGCTGCAGCAAGTTGATGGAGGAGAAATTGATGAAAAAGCAAGGTCGGGGCACCTGTGATATTTCAGTCACTTTGTGTGACCAAAAGACAATGGCGGCAGCGAAGTGGCATGACAACCGCACTGTTACTCTTCTTTGGAACTGCATTGGTGCTGACTCGCTTACATCATTCAAAAGGTGGGACAGCAAGGAGAAAAAGCACATTTTTGTCGATTGTCCAGCGATCATTCCTTCCTACAACAGATCAATGGGTGCCGTGGATCTTCTTGACAAAATGGGCTTCTCCTCTCGCTTTTCTAACAGGTCTAAACGCTGGTATATATATTTGTTTTAGCACACGCTCAAAATATCAGCTGTTAATGCATGGTTCATGCACAAGAGAATTCTCCAGCAGCACAAACGGCCACCTACATCCTTGAGAGAATTCCCCTCTGAGCTCGAAACAAGTCTGATCTTACTCAAAAAACGACCACCAGGGCGCCCTTCGATTCAGAATGTCACATCATTCAAGAAAGTGTGCCTAAATGTCCCCCGGGATGTCAGAAGAGACAGCAAGGAGCACTGGCCCACATGGAATGCAAAACAGAACCGCTGTAAGGCATGCCCAGGAGGGTACACCTATGTTTCGTGTGCCAAGTGTAAGGTGATGTTGTGGTTCAACAAAGACCGTAACTGTTTTGTTAGTTTTCACCAGTAGGCGTCAAACAGCTATGCTTCAGTTTTGTGCTTTCTTCAATTTGAAAATTCGCCAAAATAATTGGTGGCAATAAAAAGTTTTTTTTTTCACTTGGCTTGGCCTCCATTTTATACACTACTGCCCATTGTTGCACATATGCAACATCCCATTAATAATTTGCAGACTACATCTTCAAGTTTTTTATTGAACATTTGTACTCCTAGTGACTCTAAGAGCATGGCCAAGAAATATTTTGAAGTTTGAAAAAATGTTTCTTATACTGGGAATTATTGGGTTAAAAACAGCGGTGCATCCTGATAATTGGTCGTGTTTAAAGTAATTTCTAGCCATAAAAGTGTGAAAAATAACTGATAAACACATATAGGTCAATACAACTGACAAGTACATGCTGCAAGCTAATGGAGGAAATAATAAATAAAGCACTTATGAACTATCTACAGGAAAATAATCTGCTTTACACGAACCAACACGATTTTATAAGGAAGCTTTCGACCACTACACAACGTTTAGAGATTATTTATGACTCTGATTCAGCTATAATTCTAGACAGCAAATAGATGCGATATATATTGATTTTCTAAGGCATTCGACTGCGTCCTGCACTCGTTACTCACACAAAAACTTGAATAATTTGGCGTTAACTCGAAAATAGTCCATTGGATTGCTGCTTATCTTTCCAACCACACCTAGTGTGTTTCTTTTATTAATGTTGAGTCCAACAGTGCCGACATGTTTCCTGGCACTCCCCAAGGGTACGTACTAGGACCAGCACTTTTTCTAGTGTACATCAATGACATCTACACTGCTATGGAAGCAGGCATTACAATGAGGATTTTTGCAGTTGACTGCGTCATATACTCTCTCATTTGGTGCTTCCTGTGTTATCGTACCTTCAATTTTTCTTCACGGCTGTGAATTTTGTTATCTAGGGTCCCCTGATATGACTGGCTCTTGATAGGGTAGGCCGTTCGGCACATGTATGCCCGATTTTGCTGATGTTGCGTAGTTATGCGCAGATTCTGTTTTCCTATATATTGCAGTAGGATTGCAATAAACTTTGGTTGTTAGTTCAGCGCTCTGTTCTCGTCTCTGACTCTCTCAACAGAAGACCAGGTGAAACTTGACAAACTTTTAGAGAATATTGAAAAATGGTGTGAAAAATACGGTATGAAAATTAATACAGACAAAACCGTGTGAATTACAATTTCTCATAGAAAGACACCACTTCATTTTCAGTACACCTTTTCTGGGGCTGACATCAAGCACGTGAACACCGTCAAGTACCTGTGGGTCACAATAGCATCGTCTTTAATGTGGGATCTCCACATTATTCAAATTTCCGCACGTGCATTTAAATAACTAGGCTTGTTTAAGGCGTAAACTAACTGGAACTTCGCCCAAATTAAACTAACAGCGTACAAGACCCTCAATAATCCCGTCCTAGAATATGCAGCAATAATTTGGAACCCTCACCAAAAGAACAATATTGATGCATTGAAAAAAAATTAAAACAGGACTCTAAGATTTATTTTTTCAAAGTATGCCAGACAGGAGAGTGTTTCGTGCTTCGTTTGCTAGCCTTCGAC
Organism: Rhipicephalus microplus; assembly: GCF_013339725.1. Classification (NCBI taxonomy): domain Eukaryota; kingdom Metazoa; phylum Arthropoda; class Arachnida; order Ixodida; family Ixodidae; genus Rhipicephalus; species Rhipicephalus microplus. The sequence continues at coordinate 73,708 of NW_023612765.1, read as the reverse complement.
AATCAGCTAGTCTGAAATTTCTTTTCTTCTTTCAAACAACCCAGTAAACTCAAATAAGGATGATTACCTAAAAGCTCCGCACCGTCACTTCAGTAGAACTAACAACGAGAAATGCATATGTCCATTCCTGTCACGTTGTAACACGTTCAAGTATTCTTTTTTCCCCCCGCAGTTATAGAGATGTGGAATGACTTGCCGAATGACGTGGTCAGTCCTCAATCACTTGAATCATTCTCATCGCTTTTAGAAATTTATTAAGAGGCATGCCAATAGGTTCTGCGGTATCTGTGCCCGAAATAAAGGCTGAAACAATGCATCGCACATGTACTTGCACATTGCTACACGTACTTAACGGGCCGCATCTGTGTATCAATTATGTTACCGTTTGATGTTATCATGCTAGCTAGTTTTCTTTTTCTTTCCAGTGAAACACATATGCATTGTTCCTTTATTGCTTTTATATTGTTACATCGTTGTCTTGACTGCTTTGTGTTGCATATTTTTCCTTTCTTTTCATCTTCGTGATATGAAGTGTAATTTGCTTTGTATGCCCTTTCCTGTATGGGCCTGAGTGAAAGGGCCCACATTATTGAATAATAATAATAAAACATTTCCGGTTAGCAAATGGCAAGCCATTTATGTACACCTTATATCATTGGCGTTCCTCAGAGCTATGCAGCTTTAGCGCATTTTCGTTATCAGCAGTGAGATGGCGTGAAGTGCACGTGTTTGGCGCGCTAAAAGGTCATCATCACGCGTTTCAGTAAGCGCGTGCCTTAACGGGGCGTTGCCCGGCTGCGCGCGCTTATCTCGAGTTCGCGTGCACTGTAGCTCCTGTGCTTCCCCTGCAAGTTTGCTTTGAAGTTACAGGCATAGAGTTTCCTGATATACACTAGAGGGAACTCTGGCGTTAGTGTCTATAGGATCTGCAACGCACGGCGCTTCAGTGAGCATGGGAATGATGGGTAGTACACACATTTGTCTAATTTTCATACTTCTTTTCTGCTTCTGGCTCCGTGTGTGTTCATGTGGCTTGGAGCTCTTCTTTCACGAAAAAAAAATAGCAAATGGTCAGCGTATGTGCTTCACCACCTAATGCTTTTAGGCTTACCATTTTGAATCGGGTCACGAAGTTCAAACGGGTTCGTTCTTTCCTTCAAAGCGAAATTTTGTGCAGCAATAAACGAAGCCGCAAGTACGATTTGTTACTCGCAAGTACAAAGACTAGGCAAATGTGTGTACTACCCATCATTCCCATGGTCGCTGAAGGATCGCAGCGCCTGAGTCTCCTCTAGTTAATTTTAGGAAACTCTATGGTTACAGGGATTCAAGAGTGCACGATGGTGGCTTTCGCTCGCTGCTGCGGCTGCGTTTGCGAAATCATAACGCTGCTAACACACGAAGATGCTCGAATTGGGACAGTTCGCGCTCATTAAGTGTATATTTGTGCGTTCACTTTGTACGTCTTTCTTTATGTTTAAGCAGGGCGCTTTAGGTGACGAGCTGTGACAGTTGTGAGTGCGCGGTCATTCTGTGCCTGCTTCTTAGGTGCTTGCTTTACGCTTGAGATGGCCGGTGCAAGTTTAGAGCTGCTTGCCCTTCTTGAAGTGACTCTACAATACGTTGCTGTAGCGTTCGATCCTTCACTTTAATGGCACCATTGTTTCATTCATGAAGACACGTTTCACTTTCATGTTATAGAGATTCTTAAAAAAAGGGATCAGCCACTTTGTTTTGTTCGTGTTCGACAGATTGCAGTTTGCTTGAAGAGCTGCACTGTTCAAAAGGTGACAGCAAGAAGGAAATGCCAATGGCACCTACATATTTGGCCAATGAGCCATAAACAGATGATAAAAATTTGCACACTTTCGCGCACCATTAAAAATGGTGCGCAATAATCAAAGCATTGAAAGACATTCACACCACTAGCGATTTCGGTGGAACCCAGCAAGAACGGTTTGTCATTACGCCGAACGGTGTGCCATAGTGCCAGTAATATTTGCAATGTACGTATTAGTATGATTGGTATTTGGTAATCATGGCATGTAGAAGTGTCGGGTTTATCTTACGTTACATTACAATACAATTAGGAGGTGACAAAAAAGCTTTCTGTGCCTTGCTTTGCATAATTGTCTGTCGGTTTTATCAGTTGTGTCTCAGTTTGTCCTTTTGCGTATACCAGTTACATTTGCCCGGTTTATTCCGAAAGTTGCCTAATTCAGTTCTTCCCACGTGCCTCAGCTTCATTTTCACTAGTCGTCATTGGATACAAAGATAACAGAAGCTTGTGGATGTGCTGGTTTCAAAGTACAGTGAAGTGGCAGGCGCTCAGAGGGTTTACTGAGTACCATTGTTTGGGCAGCAGCAAGTCGCAACGCTATAGATATATCTTGCATCACTCGTATGCACCTACGATATTGCCTGAGGATAACCACACTGGAAATCTTTTTCTTATTGAAGTGCTAGCTCTGTACCACGGAGGGCCACAAAAAAGTTCCGTCTGGTTTTGAGGCCAGGGCTAGGCCTATATTTATTTTTAGGTTGCAACCAAACGCACCGGCTTGTGTAGTAGTGTATAGGTGTGTGAATAATGAACTATTTACGTTTGAAAAATGGCCACCTTATATAATCAGCTTTCTCAGTTTGTGAAATACCCTAACATATCACATATACACGCATTGGGTAAATCAGCCAGCAAAATTCCACGGTAATAACATTCCAGCACATATTTTAAATTGGCTGATCAAAAATAATGCAGGCAAATTTGATCATTCGCTTGAAGCAACTCGGGATGAAAATGGCCATACGAATTCGGGTCACACATCATAGGCTATTGAACCACGTTATTCATCAGAAAGCATACTTCTAAAGCTAAATAATAATTTGTCGAATGCGTTTATTTAATTTTGAGTAACCCAGAGCAAGAAGAAACGACGCGCGGGCGTCCGTAGCTGGGTGCATGGTCTATCTTGAGAGAGCCTGGCTGCTTCCTTCATTAAGCAATTGGATATCTTCAATGTTTTTTTAGGGGCGAAGCTCCTTATGGCGTGGCTTGTGCATCCCTCGTAGTACGTAACCACCAGTGGCACATACCCGAAAAAGGTATAACATTGGACCTCCAAGGTGGTGCCGGTGAGAGATTTCTTCTGTGCGTTGTTTAACAATAAAAATAGTGCTCAATGTACATGCCAATGGCTGCTAATGGGGAATGAGAAACAGGAGCATTCGGCTTTTAGTCAACGCGCACACTGCGATCCCCATTAGCAGCCATTGGCATGTACATTGAGCACTATCTGACAGGAAAAGGTTGCTACGTTATACTCGCTGGGCGTAACTTCCTTGGTTTTAGAAAGGTTTAGCGAGCATTGAGCCGCAGTGCCATGAATACAGTGAACAAGTATATACCATGAACTCAAGGTGGTTGAAGGTGGGAAGTAGACCCGAAGCGCAAGCTGTAAGAAAGTGTGCGTGTACCACCTCTCGTTTAGTCCTTGGAAAGTCCACTGAAAGGCGGTGCTTCTATATGGGGAATATATGATAAAAAGATGCGAGATGGTAGGACTTGGAGTGTTGAATAGATGGACTAACGGACACACAGACAGATGCATGGATGGACGCATGAACGGACGCAGGGGTGGATGCATGAACGAACGCAGGAACGGGTGCACGAACAGACGCATGGACGGTCACACAGACGGACGCATGGACGGACGAATGCTTCGCCCCACTCTCCATCATTCACTCCGTGAATATGCTGCCATTTTTTTTTAATTTATAGCTCTCCTCAGCCTCACAGACCTATAACTTAGGCATGCTGTCATGAGTTCCTGGCCCATCCACATTTGTGGGTGAGCAGAATCGAGAAGAGCTTGAAATCTTGCTTGCTTGCGCGTGATCAGCATTCGTGTTATACCAGTGTTAACTCAACTGCGCTAGTCGTCAGTCATTCACAATAAACCATCGTACTAAAATTGGTGGAGCGTGCTGCAATCCCCTGCCTCAACGTGCAACTTCGTGACCGAATGTTGCCAAGAGCTTCAACTTTTGCAATCGCCGAACTTACCAACTATCGAGTGGACGCCGCCACTGATTCAACCTCCGGTAGTATTATTAGGGGTACCGTGACCCTCCCACCTTTACCGGAGTTGCGAAAGCTGAAGTCGAATAAATGCTTTCTACTTGTAAGCGAAACCAACAGCTCGTATTACTGGACAAAAATTTGTATCACGATATTTTATGGCATTGACGTTCGGTGGCGAGCTTCGGTGGCGGTGACGCACGGTGGCGAAAAACGGTGGCGAGCTTCGAGGAGCGATGGCTTCGGCGTTGTCATCCTCGTATCTCAAATCTGATTATGCGAACGTCTTCCTTTTGCGGACCCTGGCTCACACCAGCTTCCCACTCGCAAGTAACCAGGCGGCTCACACCGCGACTCGAGATCTCACTCACCGAGCCGCGGCCGATTCGGTGGCCGCCTTCACCTCCGTGAGCAGGGTGATGACACTATCCATACAACAACAACTCGAATGGTCGTGGGGTGATCGCTTGACCACATTCAACGACATTACATAACATTACAGACTAAACAGACGCAAATACCAACCACCACACAGCAAGTTGGATAAAAGACAGGCCGTTACTCTGAGGTTAGTACAAGCAAATACGTACCCCAACCCGATGATCCTACGCCAGTGTTATTCTCATGTATACCTGACGGACGCGTGTAAATCGTGCGGGGAAAGGGCCACACTGCAGCACATGCTTTGGGAGTGTGCTGAAAAAGTTAACGTCACTGCTATCGCTCCCTTCGCGACGCATGTTAGGCAGGGACGAAATCGGAGGCCACCACCGTGCGAAGGCAGGGGGCGGCCTTCTTTTATTTTATTTATTTATTTATACAATACTGCAGGCCTAGCGCGGCCCAAGCAGGAGTGTCAACACTCCTGCTTGGGCCACAACAATGGCAACAATGATCGGCCACAATGACCGCGGCGGCGGTCATTGTTGCCGGTCGGCGGTGGCAGCGCTGGCGGCAATCACAAGCGACGATCTGGCCGACCAGCTTTGAGCCGTCCGGCAAGCTGAAGATGCCACCAGGGTGCAAGGACTTCAAGCGGTGACCTGAGGCACCACCATCATAATCGACGGAAAGTGGGGAGGGACAGGGGTTAATCCCTTCTTCCCCCACCTCGTCCGGTAAAACGGTCGGACTTTAAATAAAGTTTATTCATTAATTAAGATCCCACGTACCTGGGAATCGACGTTATGCGAAACATGCGGAGGAAAGGTGACTGTGTTGCAATTTTTTTATTGAGCGACACGTCATGAAATGACGCTAAATATATGTACAAATGTTGCACGCACAGACATATGTTGAAGAGTTGCAGATGTTTATATAACCAGTTGTTTGCACTTGTGTAACGATGTCAACTTGAACATGCGTATTAGCTATACCAGAATCTGATATGAAGCGCTGATGCTCGAGATGATGCTGGTCCTTGAGACTGCTACATAAATGAACACACGACGTTAACTCGACGTGACGGCTGTATCAAAGGAGTAAATATGCAATCTTTATAAAACTGGGTAGGCAGCACTGCAACCACCATTGACTTTTAACGAAGATTAGCATCTGTTTGAAAAGTAGTTCCGACACCTGGCGTAGCTCTGTGGTAGAATGCTTGACTGCATGCAGAATGCTTGGGTTCGATTCCTGCTGGGACCATGAAATTTATTATTTGCTTTCGTCGAGGAGTTAACGCAACCCATGTGAGGTTTTTCTTAACACTGACATTTATTCTATGCTTTCATTGGGTCGACGCTGCCAATATCGGGAATCGCTTAACGCTCACGCGTTAAAATATCCCTTCTGTGTTCTCCTTGTTCCTGGGTAGATACTGTCAATCACCTATGGCACATACCCGTATACCAGCGGCACATACCGGCCCGTGGGTATGTGCCACTGTCTGGCGGGAAGTGTTGGACGACGTACGCGATGGGACTGTGACATTATTCATGCATTGACCAGCATGTCATATTCGTCAAACTAGCTTACCCTCCCATGCTGATTTTGGTTCACGCCAAGTTGACGGGGTGGCCACGAGAGCACCCAAACGTAAGTGGCAGTAGAGATATATAGATAGATACGCTCCAAGTCACCGAAGTTCACTAAGAAATGCTTCGAATTAAAAAAAAAACAGCGCTTTGAACAACGCTTGCACCAGCGTGCTCACCAGCCCCGTGACGAATATATCAACTACGCAGAGCATGTGGTCAATATTTACTCCCGCGTCAACGCCTCCATGAACGAAAATGAAAAAGTAAAACATCGCCAAGTATCGATGATGATGCATTTTTGATGCTTATTTTGCAGCACCATGCTTCTGTCGTAGGCGTGGTTGCTCTTCTCGAGAGTTTGTATCGGCTGCCCCGCAAAGGGTCCGAGTGCCCAGCGCTGCCGAATGTGCCGAGGTGCTCTCGGGCATCCAGCTTATTTTTCACTCGTCGCCCACTACATCACCATCTACACATACCAAACAATACATTCGTGAGGACGTGGCGCGCCAGCTATCTATGCCTCCTCTGAGCGTGAAATCCTATAGCCTGACGCATATCTAGCGGCTTCCATCAAGTATAGGCTATCCGCGCGCCGCTTGCAGAGTCCGTATCTTTGGCCCAACCATGTACACCCATGGCTGGTCATTTAGACAATGCTGAGGTCTCGGTGTGACCTCCACCTCCGACAGGCGCATTCTGTGCCGCCATGCGCTCTCAAGCACACCGAAATTGGGTATTACTGCCTTGATCCACTTCGAAGCTAACATTTTCGGAACACCTGTCGCGTGCGTAACAAACAGGCATTAGGCTTCGCTTGTAGTCTCACCGGTCAAGCGGCCTGCTCTTGTAACTGTCGCATGCCACCTGCTAAGGAAGCTACCACATTGACCGCGTGAAGATACTCACATAACTCTACCAATCGGTTCAGCGGAAATTCGTCACTGCGTCCACGACGGCCTTTTGGCAACGATCATTTGCCATCACGCCGTCATCACTCGCCTTCTCCCTTACGTTGTGGGCAGTCATGTAGTGATGGAAAGTGCCGCAGGTATGAACTTGCAGCTTTGCCTGCTTTACAAGGGCTGCACAGCAAGGTTGGCAACCGTAGGATCATTAGCCAACTTGTCGGGGATTTCCGGAATTTTCGGCGAGCATGGATTAGTAGGTTGGTTATACGATTTTCTTATGAGACGCAGGGTAAATTAAACATTTCGGTTATCATTAGTCAATGAAAAACGCAGAAAATCTGCATGACATATCTGAGCGTTAAGCTTGTGAATGACGTCAAAAACTCAATCTTCGAGCAAAATTAGAATTTGCCATAACTCACGTGTAACCCCTACAGGGTACACACGAAAGATGACACGTCAAGCATCATTGTGTCACTGTTGTTGTTTTTTCTCATGAATAATTTTTCCCATCTCAGCCGCCTTTCATTCGTTCATTTGTGAAGGGGCTTTTACATTTTTCGATAGTGATTGGGTTAATTTCTTAAGGGGAAATACTTAGATGCCTTATCAAACATGGAAATTGATCGTTAACGTCAGTGGGACTGTTGGACAAAACATGATATAACCACATCGCATCATGACGTCACCGTGACATCACTGATCGCAACAATTGTGGGAGTAACCATCAAGTCATAGAGACCACTGTGGCGTCAAATGTGATGTGAAATGTTGATTTCATCGTATGACATCGCCACTTGAGCTTAGGTGGACTAATCCAGAAGGCACGTGAGGTGGAGACAGCTTGCAAAAGTTGGGATCCCAGAGGCAGCCCTATAGGTACTGTGAACTTTCGATATCGAGGGTATCGATAGCACTGACTCAGATCCAGAAAAAGAGAACTTTCACCTTAGAACCATTATACGAGAATGCATAATGGGCTGTTGTAGTAGTTTTTTGAATGGTAGCATACACATTAGTTTCTTTTTTTAACAGGTCACCGACCCGCAGTCCATCAAGTGCCATAATTATAATTATAATAATAATTATATTATTATATTATTATTATTATTATTATTATTATTATTATTATTATTATTATTATATTAATTAAAATTATTATTATTACTACTACTATACCATTGCGTTGTGGATCGTACGGAAGTCTCTTCGGTTCGGCCAATGTCACAGTGAGTGCAAGGAAGAAAACAAAAAAGAAAAAAAGCATGTATCTACTGGAGCCATCAACTCGTCCACTTTGTTAGTGGCTCGAATTCCCCAACGACCCCAATGGTAGTGGGCTATATTTGTGTTCAAGTTGAGCCCTGACACTACACCTGCTGTTCATGACCTTTGTGCCATTTTATGTCGGCAGCTCAAAACAAAATATCTTTATTACTCCTTGTTCTGCGTTACAGTTGACGAAGATACATCGAAACGTCTGAATGACCCGTCAATGTGGCCGTGCGGTTGCATTTTCAGACTATTTCGTGGGATTCTCCGCGAAGACATGCTCCATCCCTCTAGAGTGCGCACCCGTAAGCAACGGTTCCGTGTGATTTGGATATATTTTATCAGAACACTCGTGGCCTTCGCACAAAAATGCGCGAATTCATCGCTAATGTTGTTGTTTTTTTTTACCTTATTGCGACTTCTGAAACGTGGCTGTGCAGTGAAATTCCTTCCTATGACTATAATCCGTCGAACTACACCACCTTCCGCTGTGATAGGGATTTCTGTGCAACTAAATAAAAAGGTGGTGGTGGATTGATGGCTATAGACAGTTCTCTAGAATCTGTTAGACGCAGGAACATAGAAACAATTTCTCAATCAATCTGGATTGGAATTAGTCTTGAGCACCGTGAAAAAAATGTTGATTGGGTGTTTCTATGTATCGCCTATCGTTTCACCAATTCCTTTTAACGAATCGTCTCTTCTATTGAAAATGTAATTTCACACAGGAAGCACAAGATTCTGGTACTTGGCAATTTTAACACACCTAGAATTGACTGGACCACACTTAATTTTTCTCATTATCATCATTTCTCAAAGAACAAATACAGCGTATTGTTAGATTTTCTCGCTTTTAATTCCCCGCAGCAGCACAGTAGTATTGGCTATTCCTGTGGTAACGTCTTAGATCTGTGTATACATAATAATAAAGCTATCGAATTATCCCTCTATCACATCTCTCTTGTTCGTCCTGACGAATTTCACCCACCACTCAAACTAAGACTCTGTATTTCACCACAAAACGAAGTTTTCCCAGAAAAATCAATAAAAAACCCAGATTTGCCTTAAAGAGAGTTGACTACGTTGGCTTGTACTGTGACTTGTTCACCACAGATTGGTCACTGGTAACTGACCAACCCAATGTTGATGATAAAGTCGATCAGTTTACGGAACTTATGTTGAACATCCTGCGCAAGTTCATTACCCAGTGTACACCTAATCATTGCAAATATCCCTCCTGGTTCTCATTAGAACTTAAAAGTGCGCTGAAACATAAAAATTGTGCACACAGGTAGTATAAACGTTCTCCGTCAACTCATTTTAAGGAAAAATTCTGTCGTCTTCGTACTCTTTGTAAACTTTTTTGTAATCGGAATCACAGTCTATATATTTCATTTTTAGAAAAAAAAAAAGCATGTCTGACAGGCCAGCTGAGTTTTGGAAGTATGAGCGCAAACATTCGAGCAAAAGTGGTGAGCCGTTCGGGATACTGTACCCAAATGGAGCAGAAGTTCAAGCAGTTACTGACTGTTTTGCCATGCATTTTTCTTCTATTTATAAGTTTTCAGCCTCTGTAGCTAGTAACGGTCGACATGTTAAGGCAGCTAGCACAGCTAATGCTGTGTCACTAGATGATTCCATTTCAGAATGTATTGAGTGTTTGAACTGGCCCAGGAGGCATACCCACTGCCATATTGAAAGCCTATGGCAATATACCTGTACCTGTATTGACTACCATATTTAATAAGTGTCTGCATGCTTCAACATTTCCTGTGGTGTGGAAAACTGCTCGTGGTTTCGCAGTGTTTAAGTCTGGCTGTAAAAATGACGTCTCGAACTACCGCCTTATTTCCCTTTTAAATGCGAATCATTTCTTAGCGAACTTCGGCGACTTTGCGCGTACTCTATCTATCTATCTATCTATCTATCTATCTATCTATCTATCTATCTATCTATCTATCTATCTATCTATCTATCTATCTATCTATCTATCTATCTATCTATCTATCTATCTATCTATCTATCTATCTATCTATCTATCTATCTATCTATCTATCTATCTATCTATCTATCTATCTATCTATCTATCTATCTATCTATCTATCTATCTATCTATCTATCTATCTATCTATCTATCTATCTATCTATCTATCTATCTATCTATCTATCTATCTATCTATCTATCTATCTATCTATCTATCTATCTATCTATCTGTTTACGACATTTAGCTCTCCAGGCCGTTTGGATAATGGTATCGATACCACACTTGGTATGGCGTAACATGACTGTATGAAGAACATATCTGACTTGTCATAACATGAAAGTCATGGCACGTATGTCATGAATGTCATGATTTACATTTCATGTTCCTGCAGCTCTTGCGGTGGTTTCGTTCACATGACATGTTGGAAAACTGGTACGGTATGACATGACTGCATGGCCAACACAAGCGAGAGACCCTAGCAAGAAAATCATGACATGCGTGTCATGTAACAACATGACTACATGCCAAGCTCATGATGCGCTCGTGGCAGTTTCGCTCGCGTCACATAGACCAAATTTGGTATTACGGTATGTGAATGGATGACGAAGGTATGTGACCTTTGAAAACATAATAATCATGAGATGTGTCTCGTGTAACAACATGACTACATGCCACGCTAATGATGCGCTGGTGGCCGTTTCGCTAGTTTCACTTATGCGCAATTCGGTATTACGGGACATGAATGGATGACGAAGGTATGATACTGGTGCGAACTTATAAGCATGAAATACGTGTCATGTGACAACATGACTACATGCTACGCTCATGATGTGCTCGCGACCATTTCGCTAGCATTTCATATGCCAAATTTGACATTACTTGACGTCAATAGATGACGAAGGTATGTGACTGGTGCAAACATGATAATCTTGAGGTGCGTGTTATGTGAGAACATGACTACATGTCACAGTCAAGGCGCCAGTGCATTTCGACGTGACGCAGTACACGTGCGCACCGGTGTTCAATTCGTCGGGTCACGCCGGTTTTGCCACGCCAGGCACCGGTCCTGCCATGTACTCGCAGGTGCGCGCTGCGTTGCTTTGCTTTGAAGCATGCGCCTTTCAGCGTGTTCAGCATCTCTCCGTCACGAAAAGAGGGAGATGCAGTGTTGTCTGGGTAACGCATCGTCGCGAAATACAGCATGTCGCATTTCACGCCAGCTTCCGCCGGGCCGCGCCGACGGACGCTGGTCGCGTCGGTCGCGCCTGGCCTCAGACTACAGAGTGCTCATGTTTTGACAACGTAGCGTCACTGTGCACTGCTAGCTCCACATATACCAAACTTGGTGTTACGTGACGTGAATGAATGATAAAAGTATATGACTGATGCAAACATGATAACCCTGACATGCGTATCATTCAAAAACATGACAACATGCCACGCTCATAGGGTGCTCGCGGTCGTTTCGCTAGCTCAACGTATAGTAAATTTGGTATCACGTGACTCACATAGATGACGAAGGTAAACGACACATCCAAACATGAAAGTCATGACACGGAAGTCATGTACGACATCATTTACCTTTACCTGGTAACGTTGTGCTGATTTTAAAGTAACATATCAACATTTTTCATTCGTTCTTCGCACGAATTCCCACTGTACGTGGGTTATGCCAATTTTTTTTGCTGTATCAAAAATCTTTGAGCTTGCTCTTCATCAAATATTTTATTTTGATGTAGAAAATTTCTTGATTGTAAATCAGCATGTGTTTCTTGCTGGCCGCTCAATTGTCGCTAATCTTGCCAGTTTCATGACGCAAGTCTCCACGCCTATTTCGCTGAGAAAACAGGTTGGCGCTGTTTAATGTGACCTTAGCAAAGCTTTTGATGTTTTTAGCCATCCGCTGCTTTTGGATAAACTTGCACACTATGTTAATTCTTCAACCGTGAATTTTCTCTATAGCTATCCTTTTGATAGATCATGTTATGTGGCCGTCACTGGAGAAACTTTCTCTTTGTATAAAGCTACTAGAGGTGTTACTCAAGGGTCGGTATTGGACCCACTCTTCTTTTAGGGGCGAAGTTCCTTATGGCATGGCTTGGGCGTCCCTCGTATGTAACCACCAGTGGCACATACCCGAAATAGGTATAACACTTGACCTCCAAGGTGGTGCCAATGAGAGATTTCTTCTGTGCGTTGTTTAACAATAACAAATAGTGCTCAATGTACATGCCAATGGCTGCTAATGGGGAATGAGAGACATGAGCATTCGGCTTTTAGTCAACGCGCACGCTGCGATCCCCATTAGCAGCCATTGGCATGTACATTGAGCACTATCGGACAAGAAAGGGATGCTACATTATACTCGCTGGGTGTAACCTCCTTAGCTTTAGAAAGGTTTAGCGAGCGTTGAGCCGCAGTGCCATGAGTACAATGAACTTGTATATACCATGAATGAACTCAAGGTGGTTAAAAATGAGAAGTAGATACGAAGCGCAAGCCGTAAGAAAGTAAAAGCCGAATTCTCCTGTCTCTCATTTCTCATTAGCAGCCATTGGCATGTAAATTGAGCCCTATCTGACAGGGAAAGGTTGCTACGTTATACTCGCTGGGCGTAACCTCCTTGGTTTTCGAAAGGTTTAGCGAGCGTTTGGTCGCAGTGCCATGAATACAGTGAACTAGAAGATACCAAGAACTCGAGGTGGTTAAAGGTGGGAAGTGGAGCCAAAGCGCAGGCCGTAAGAAAGTGTGCGTGTGCCACCTCTCGTTTAGTCCTTGGAATGTCCGCTGGATGGCGGTGCTTCTATATGGGGAATATATGATAAAAAGACGCGAGATGGTGGGACTAGGAGTGTTGAATAGATGAACGAACGGACACACAAACAGATGCATGGATGGACGCATGAACGGACGCAGGGGCGGATGCACGAAAGAACGCAGGGACGGGCGCACAAACAGACGCATGGACCGTCACACATACGGACGCATGGATGGACGAATGCTTCGCCCCACTCTCCATCATTCACTCCGTGGATATGCTGCCATTTTTTTTAAATTTATGTTCAACATTTTTCTTGTGCCATTCGGAATTATTCTTTCCTTTTGTGTGCGCATACATGAATATATTTTGGAAATTCATTCAGTTATCGATTGTCGCTAGCTACAATCGGATTTGTGTTATTTTTCTGAATGGTGCAAGAGCAATAACCTCTCCCTAAATATTTCAATAACCAAAGTAATGAGTTTACTCGAAAAACATAGAGTGTGCCATTTTTATATTCTGTCAAATATACACCTAATCGTGTCGTTGTGTAAGGTATGTGACATAAATGATGTAGGTGTTCTTCGTGATAGCACCTTACACTTTTCTACTCATGCTAACTGTGTTGCTTTGTGGGGTCTTCACACCATAGGCTGTGTTTGCAGAATGTCTAGAGAATTACGTTCTCCGGTGTCCTTCCAAAAATTGTTCACCGCGCTATGTCTTCTTCAACTTCAGTATGCATCTGTAATTTGGAATGGCATTCCTAATTCCAGCAGCAAAGCCTTGAGCGAGTACAGAAAAATCGCACTAGAAGCTTACTTGGCTCATTTCTTTGCAGTTTTTTACAAAACACCAAAACGCTTGGACAGACAAGTCTAGTTCACACAGCACGAGCATATGTGACCACTGGCACAGAATGCACATCAATGACACTACCGTTCAGCTTAATGAAAGCTATGTATATGAAGAAAAACGGTGAGTTAACTTTCAGGTTGCGCTCTGTTTTCAAACAATAATAAATGAATTCATTTTTTTTTCGCAGAGAGGCCTCTACTAGTGTCTGGACTTTTCTGAAAAATGATTCGGCTTCTAGCCCACTTGACTTTGAGCGTGAGTTACATTCCATGCGTTCACTTGTGCCATTATCTAGGATTTCACGAAGCCATTGCGTCCTTGTTATACTTAGCAATGAAGCTTTTGTAGATCACCGTTTTATGTGGAGTGAGGGGGTGCGACATTTTATTGACGTCTTGCAAGTGCGATCAAGAAATATGCTGCAAAAGAGTGGCTATTTGGGCTGGTTGATATTGCAATTTCGAAAAAACAAAACAAATACTGTCTTAGTGCGCAGGGAACGTTCCAGCAGGACGACAAGACAGAGTGTACTACTATCTGTATTCGTTCTGAACCGTTTTCTGAGCACCAAGAAAGCATAACTTTTTGAAAAAATTAATCGAGAAACTCCTAGAGGGTATGTGCCTCATAGATTGGGCAAGCCCCGTTACCAAATACAGCAGGCGCGAGCGTCAAACGAACACGCAAAAAAAAAAACAGAAAGAGAGAGAGAGTAAGAGTGAGAAAGAAGGAGATATATACAGAAAAAAATAAAGGGAACAAATATGGTAAAGGAAAACGCCCATGAAGATTGAGAGACAAAGAAAGAGAAAGAGCGAAATAGACTGAAATTGAAAGAAGGAGGACATGAAAATTTACAGCCATTCAGAAAAACGTAGAAATATATAGAAAGCGTACAAAAAAAAAAGAAATGAGACAGAAATGAAAAAAAAGTCAGAGTAAGGCAGAAATAGAAATGAATGGAGTAATAAAACAAACAAAGAGGCAAATCATCATCATCATCAGCCTGACTACGTCCACTGCAGGACAAAGGCCTCTCCCATGTTCCGCCAGTTAACCCAAGCACAGGACCGGGTTAACTGGCAGAAAGAGGCAAATAGACAGGGAAAACTAAGAAATAAATAGAGAAAAATTAACTAAGAAGTGCATAAAAAGGAAAGGAAAAAAAAACTGGCAGATCCCATGTTTAGTGGGAATCGATGATAAGCGAAGCACGAATGAGAACTGTTATGTCACTTTAAAATTAGCCCAACGTTACGAGGTGGAAGTAGATGAGGCCGTACATGACTTCCGCGTCATGATTATCATGTTTAGATGTGTCGTTTACTTTCGTCATCTATTGACGCCACGTGATACCAAATCCAGTATATGTGAAGCGAGTGCACCGGCTGCGAGCACGCTATGAACGTGGTATGTTGTCATGTTCTGACATGACACGCGTGTCAAGATTCTTATGTTTGCAGCAGTGATATACTTCGTCATCCTTTGACGTCACGTAACACCAAACTTGGTATATGTGTAGCTAGCGAAACGGCCACGAGCGCATCATGAAGAGCCCAATATACTCTAATGTAGCGTTGACACACCCGCACGTTGTGCACAGCGATGGTACGTTAGCAAAATGCGAACACTCTATAGTCTGACGCCAGGCGCGACCAGCGTCCGTCGGTGCGGCCCGACGGCAACAGGCGCGAAATGCGACATGTGGCATTTCGTGCCGATACACTACCCAGACAACACTGCGTCTCCCTCTTATCGTCACGGAGGGACGCGGGACGCGCTGGAACACGCATGCGTTAAAGCAATGCAGCGCGGCACGCGCCTGCGAGTATATGGCAGGACCGGCGCCTGGCATGCCAACGCCGGCGTGACGCGACGAAATTAACGCCGGTGAGAACATGCACCGCGTCACGTCGAAATGTATTGGCGCCTTGGCTGTGGCATGTAGTCATGTTCTCACATGACACGCATCTCATGTTTATCATTTTTGCACCAGTATCATACCTTCGTCATCCATTCACGTCCCGTAATACCAAATTTGGTATAAATAAAGCTAGCGAAACGGCCGCGAGCGCATCATGAGCGTGGGATGTAGTCATGTTGTTACATGACACGCATATCATAATTTTCATGTTACGGTCTGTCACTTTTGTTCGCCATGCAATCATGCAATACCATACTAGTTTTTCAACATGCCATGTGAACGAAACCACCGCAAGAGCTGCCGGACCATGAAATGTAAATCATGTAATTCATGACACATATGTCATGCTTTTCATGTTAAGACTAGTTAATTACGTTCGTCATACAAACATGTTATATAATACCAAGTTTGGTGTCGATACCATTATCGAAACAGCCAGGAGAGCTAAGAGTCGTAGGTGGCTAGACAGACAGACAGACAGACAGACAGACAGACAGACAGACAGACAGACAGACAGACAGACAGACAGGCAGACAGACAGACAGACAGACAGACAGACAGACAGATAGATAGATAGATAGATAGATAGATAGATAGATAGATAGATAGATAGATAGATAGATAGATAGATAGATAGATAGATAGATAGATACGCTCAATACCACCAAAGTTCACTAAGAAATGCTTGGCATTTAAAACTTAGAAGGAAAGAGAGGTAAGAAGAGGAAATAATAATACAAGGAGAAAGAAAAAAAAAACAGAGAAAAGAGAATATATAAACAAATAGAAAAAACAGATTAAACAAAGTGACTCGAGAAAGAGAAAGCGACGTAAGAAAAAAAAAACAAGTCAGTTTCGCCGCAAGGGTGAATTATTGAATGTAATAAACACAAAATGCATCGTCACTTGAAGAACGACCTGTGGCTTTCAGCTTCTCTTGGATGCAAGAAAAAAACGTGCACGGGGTGATTGCAAAGTACCAGCTTTCACTATTTGAGACTAGCAGCGTGCTGCTTAACCACACAGCAGGAGGTATGCAAAGAACGTGCTTGTTTACAGAGGACAAGCGTGAACAGGAATTGTCACTAGTATTATTTATTTGTTTTATTGTGCACTGCTTCTGTAAAAAAAAAAACGACTTACGGGTGTATGTATATACGCTGTCCACATTGAATTTTGGGCTACAGCTGTAAATATACATGCACTGTATCAGAGTCCGCAGTTTTATATGAACGCTCTGCAAACGGGGTTGGACGACACCAATCTGTCATTAAACACCAAGCAAAGCGCAATCTTGGTTTTTCCCATAAAATTCCCTTTGCAGATTTCTATAGTTTACAAACATGACGTTATCCCTGAGGTGGAATTGGTTAAGTATCTAGAAGTGACTTTTACCGGGAAACTAATTAGAGTCCGGGTCGCGGCCTCCAATGAAGACCTTCAGGTGCGTTGGCGGACTGCGCTGCTCAGTTCGGGCCTGGACGAGCAACTCTGGGCGATCCAGCAGACCAAGGAAGCTGCCGGGAGACTTGGTCTCTTCGTTAGCTTCTAAGCGAGAGCTCAGCCCAGCAATCTGCCGGAAATAACTATGGTTTACCTCTCTCGGCATATAAAAAAATGCGGCAGCAACAGAGCATGGCGTGTAGGGTTCGCTTTGTAAACTCAGCAGTAAACGATTT
Organism: Rhipicephalus microplus; assembly: GCF_013339725.1. Taxonomy (NCBI): domain Eukaryota; kingdom Metazoa; phylum Arthropoda; class Arachnida; order Ixodida; family Ixodidae; genus Rhipicephalus; species Rhipicephalus microplus. The sequence goes on along the minus strand of NW_023612765.1, from coordinate 56,264 downwards.
TGTTATTGTCATGATGTGCTGGTCATGATATTAGCATGACGTGCAGAATGACGTGCTAGTATGTATATTAATTAACTTGATATTGCATTTTGGTATCGTCTTATTCTCCGGAACACCCGCTTACAAACTTCGACTATTGGAAGTTTTAGAACGCGAATCATTAAGGTTATGTCATGGGTGCCCTAGATGTTTTGCAAATAATATTTTATTATATCAAGAAGCTTGCCTGGTTTCTCTTCCTACATAATTTTTTACTCTAAGAGCACGTACCTTCGTAAATATATATGCAACCCCACTGCGGAGGCTGCAGTATGTTAATATTATAGAAATGGCGTGTTTATATCCGAGCAATGCGACGCAAACGCATTGCTGTCAAATATGCAGCATTGCCCTGAAGAGGAACGGCTATTTGGGTTAGCTGGTTCGATTGCACGTTAATAGGCGTTGCAGCGCAAGCCCGAAACTGCCGAAAGAAAAAGTGTAACGGAAGGATATATACAGCACTACTGTTGTCCATTTTTTCCTTCTGTTACGCTTTTACTTGAGCAATTTCGGGCTCGTGCTGCAACGGCTATTAACATTCAGTATGGCCCTTGTCTCGCATAATTTTAATTTCGCATGTGTGGCCCACAGTGCGTTTGAAGCAAGGATATATATATATATATATATATATATATATATATATATATATATATATATATATATATATATATATATATATATATATATATATATATATATATTGCCACTAGTACAAATTCTGAAAGAATTCTGAAAGTATTATTTACACAGATGCTGGCATGCTTGTATGTGCCGCTGTTCAGAAGAGGACAAAGATGCGCGTGCAGAGAAAAACGAAAATGAAATTGCTGATTCGCTCGCTTCGGCATCTTTAAATTTCCCGGTGGTGCTAGTAGCTCCACAGTTTCCTTTTATTACTGCCGAACGATTCAAACGCCTGTTAATCTTAAAAATGAACGAAACGTCGCTTCTACAATCTGAAGAATTTCGGCACTTGCAATTCAAAATGAACACCGCAAAATGCCTTTCCCGTCAATGTGAAGTGACCCTCACAAGCTTTCGCTGTAGAGTTCCTCTGTTAAATTTTTATCTCAACATATCAAGATTTTCATTAACTAACCTATGTGTAGTTTGCAATGAACCGGAAACAATAGATCACTTTCTTCTCACATGCCGCCGCTTCGCCTCACTGAGCCGAATAATTCTTGAAAGACCGATTGGTATGCTCGGAGTGCCAGCTAATACATCCACCCTATTATCGTTTGGAGCCAGTCAGTTGGGTGTGGGCCACAGTGCTATTTTGTCAGCGCTACATAAATTCATTCAGGTAACCGGAAGGATACGCTGCTAGTGGTACTGCCAGATATATCCAATTCTTTCTCCCTCTTCCTCATTCTTGTTAATTTGTTTTATATATTCTGGTTTATTGCATTCTTCTGCAAATTTTCACGTTTTTCAAAGGAACGTTATTATTGTTCCTATCTAATTTCTCTTTATTATTTTCAGCAAGCGTTGTAAAAAAGTGATCTATTATGAGGTACAGTGTGGCTAATCCCCCATGTGGGTATGAGCCAAGATCTCCTAGGAGACAAGACAAGACAAAACACTAGTCATACTGCCGTTGTTTGAATCAGCTTGACGTCCTTGTGTGCCATTATCTGCAGCTTACAGTTACGTTTTAACGTGACACTGGTGGAGGCGCTGGGTAATAGTCTATGCAGTGTTACCACGAGGAAGATCTCGGTGCCAACATTAACGCCTTAGTAGAAACAGTCAACCTTCGACGCAGTCAGCGGCAACTAGGCCTACCACCCCAATTCAGCCTTCTTCCGGAACGCTCCAGAACCATGGCATATGCGACAACTGCAAGCCAGACTAAACAGACCACGACTCCACCAGCACCATGGCTACCAGCCTCTCGAACGCCAAAGCCCTTCCATGGGGAGCCCTACGAAGACGTTGAAGACTGGCTGGACCAATACGATCGAGTCGCCGTCGCCAACGAGTGGGACGAGCACCGGAAACTGCGGTATGTCTATTTCTACCTGGAGGATTCGGCGCGTATTTGGTTCGAGAATCACGAGGCCACCCTGACAACCTGGCTGGTGTTTTGCACTCAGCTGCGGAGCACGTATGGTAGCGCCGACCGGGCAGAACAATCCGAACGTCTCCTCAATTCTCGCAATCAAAGACCCAATGAATGCGTGGCCATGTTCGTTGAGGAGATGTCTCGTCTGTTCCGTCGAGCGGATTCTGCAATGACGGAAGACATAAAAAATAGCAGCATATCCACGGAGTGAATGATGGAGAGTGGGGCGAAGCATTCGTCCGTCCATGCGTTCGTCTGTGTGACCGTCCGTGCGTCTGTTCGTGCGCCCGTCCCTGCGTTCGTTCATGCATCCGCCCCTGCGTCCGTTCATGCGTCCATCCATGCATCTGTCTGTGTGCCCGTTCGCCCATCTATTCTACACTCCAAGTCCCACCATCTCGCATCTTTTTATCATATATTCCCCATATAGAAGCACCGCCATTTAGTGGACATTCCAAGGACTAAACGAGAGGTGGCACACGCACACTTTCTTACGGCTTGCGCTTCGGGTCTACTTCCCACCTTCAACCACCTTGAGTTCATGGTATATACTAGTTCACTGTATTCATGGCACTACGGCCCAATGCTCGCTACACCTTTCTAAAACCAAGGAGGTTACGCCCAGCGAGTATAATGTAGCAACCTTTTGCTGTCAGATAGTGCTCAATGTACATGCCAGTGGCTGCTAAGGTGAAATGAGAGACAGTCAGCTTTTAATTTCTTACGGCTTGCGCTTCGTATCTGCTTCCCCCCTTTAACCACCTTGAGTTCATTCATGGTATATACTAGGTCATTGTATTCATGGCCCTGCGGCTCAACGCTCGCTAAACCTTTCTAAAACTAAAAAGGTTACACCCAGCGAGTATAACGTAGCAACCCTTTCTGGTCCGATAGTGCTCAATGTACATGCCAATGGCTGCAAATGGGGATCGCAGCGTGCGCGTTGACTAAAAGCCGAATGCTTCTGTCTCTCATTCCCCATTAGCAGCCATTGGCATGTACATTGAGCACTATTTTTTATTGTTAAACAACGCACAGAAGAAATCTCTTACCGGCACCACCTTGGAGGTCAAATGTTATACCTATTTCGGTTTTGTGCCACTGGTGGTTACGTACTACGAGGAACGCACAAGCCACACCATAAGGAGCTTCGCCCCTAAAAGGTACGCATTCTGATGCGCGGTGTCAAGGAGCAGCTGTTTGCAGGACTTGTACGAAACCCACCAGCTACCATGGCAGAATTCCTCCGTGAAGCAATGACAATGGAGCGAATGCTAAGACAGCGGTCTTCGCAGTATGAGCGGTCCGACAACCTTGCATGTCTGTCAGCACCCTTGGTAACACCCGATGTCACGAGCGTGAGAGACCTTGCTGAGCTAGTCCGTAGCATTGTACGCGACGAGCTGCAAAAGCTTCACGCAGTGCCTTCACAGCCTCAAGTGGCTGGTCTGACAGACGTCGTCCGTGAAGAGGTGCGGCAGCTGGTACGACCATTAGCGCCACCTCCAACCGAAGCTCCTCTGCTAACGTATGCGGAAGCTGTACGTACTTCTGCACCGGCAGCCAGCTATTTCCCCCGACCGACTAGCCTGCAGACGCCACAGCACTTCTCGTGTGGGCCACGCTATGAAAACCAACGACCGACTTGCCTGCAGATGCCGCAGTACTTCTCGGGCCCACCACACTATGCGAATCCGCGACCTAATTTGCGGAAATCTAGCGTGTGGCGCGCTTCCGACAATCGGCCACTATGCTACCACTGTGGTGAGCCAGGTCACTTGTACCGGGAGTGCTCGTACAGACAGATGGGCCTACCTGGATTTCGGCCAGACGCTCGTCGGCCCAGGGACGGCGAACGACCCCGCGCCATCGCAGAATACTTGGCAAGTCTACCATCTCCGAATTTTCAGCGACGCCAATCACGCTCTCCGTCTCCTCGGCGCTCTACGTCCGCGAATCAATACTCCACTTTCGCCGATGTTGTTGTGGGACGATCCGCTAGGTCCCCAAGCCCACGCCGGGGAAACTAGAATCAGCGGCCTCCGGGGGTGGGACCGCTGTTAAGCTATCATCAAAACAGCCTCCTCCGACCCATCCACCAACCTTCGACGATTCCTTTCAGCCGACACCTCACATCGCTGACGAACCCGTTTCGCTGACATTGCCATACGTGTCGACAACCATCCAGTGACTGCTCTGGTGGACACCAGCGCCGACTACTCAGCTATCAGCACTGAACTTGTGGCTGAACTCAGGAAAGTCACGACTCGTTGGGGGCATGGACCAAACCTTCGAACAGCCGGTGGTCGTCTCTTGACACCAATCGGGAGATGCACCGCAAGGCTGCAAATCTGTGAGCCGACGTTCAGTGCTTCTTTCGTTGTGCTTCCCGAATGCTCCCGGAAAGTTATCCTTGGCATAGATTTCCTTCGTGAGCACGGCGCTGTTATAAATCTTCGAGAGTGCCTCGTAACGTTTGCTGACGACTATGGCCCTAAGCCTAGAGATACCGATCCGCAGAAGACTGCGCTTCGCATTGTCGACGACACCGTCACACTTCCGCCACGCACCAGTATGTTCGTTACAGTACAGGGCGACATAGACCATGACAGTAGTAGTATCGCTGAAGCCAACCTTTCGGTGCTCTAGTCTCAGCAAATCTGCGTTGCCCACGGCATAATTCAATTTAAACGTGGGATGACTGAGTTGTTGGTCACCAATTTTAGTGGAGCATAACAACATTTGGCCAAGCGAACAACTATCGCTCATTTCGAATCCATTGACGATGAAGCGTGTATACCGATAGCCCCAATTTCTGCAGCCGTTGAAAGTGACACCGCGGTAGCCGATGCAGTCGATGTCAATCCGAAGCTGTCATGTGCGCAGAAAGAGCAAATGCGCTGTATCCGCCGCACGTTTAGCGACTGTTCCGCGTCTACATACAAGATAAAACAAACGCCAACCGTAAAGCACCGCATTGTCACTGACCATGCTGAGCGACCCATACGTCAGCACGCCTACCGAGTATCACAAAAGGAACAAGAGGCTATACGTTCTCAAGTGAAGCAGATGCTCGAAGATGGCGTTATCCAACCCTCGAACAGTCCATGGTCGTCCCCCGTCGTACTAGTAAAAAAAAAAGGACGGCACTCTCCGATTTTGCGTCGATTACCGCAAACTCAACAAAGTCACAAAGAAAGACGTTTATCCGCTTCCGCGCATCGACGACTCACTAGACCGCCTCCGACGCACCCGATACCTCTCCTCTATGAATTTACGCTGTGGCTACTGGCAGATCGAAGTTGATGAACGCGACCGAAAGAAAACAGCATTCATAACGCCTGATGGTCTGTACGAATTCAAGGTGCTGCCCTTCGGTCTGTGTTCTGCCCCTGCGACATTCCAGAGGATGATGTATATTGTGCTCTCCGGTCTCAAGTGGGAAGCATGCCTTGTTTACTTAGACGACGTTGTTGTCTTCTCCCAAACGTTTGAGCAGCATTTGCAGCGACTTAGATCTGTGTTTGCTGCAATTCGAATGGCAGGCCTATCACTGAAACCAGAGAAATGTCGTTTTGGTTACAACGAATTAAAGTTCCTTGGTCACCTTGTTAGCCCTGATGGTATTCGGCCGGACCCAGACAGAACATTGGCTGTCGCAGATTTTTCACCACCTATCAACAAGCGTGATGTGCGTCAATTTTTAGGCCTCTGCGCATACTACAGACACTTTGTGCGAAATTTCGCAAACATTGCCGAACCCCTCACTGGTCTGACAAAAGACGACGTTCCCTTCGTGTGGGGCCTTGAGCAAACACGCGCTTTCTTCGAGCTCCAGCAGCGTCTCCAGTCTGAGCTCTTACTCGGACACTACGACGAATATGCCGACACTGAACTACACACAGACGCCAGTAACATCGGCCTTGGTGCAGTCCTCGTCCAGTGGCAAGGCGGCGTCGAACGCCCTATTGCTTACGAGAGTCGGATTTTATAATCTGTGGAGGCGAATTACACAACAACTGAAAAGGAGTGCCTAGCTGTTGTCTGGGCAATAGCTAAATTCAGACCGTACCTGTATGGTCGCCCGTTCAGAGTTGTTACCGATCATCGTGCGCTCTGCTGGCTGGCGAACCCTAAAGACCCTTCCGGACGTCTGGCCAGGGGGAGCTTACGCTTTCAGGAGTTTGATTTGACAGTCGTGTACAAGTCTGGGCGGAAGCATACTGACGCGGACTGCCTTTCCCGAGCTCCTCTTAAGACAGCGTCAGGTGATCACGATCTCGACGGCCGTTTTCTCTGCGCCGTTAGTGTATCCGACTTCACTGAACAGCAGAAGAACGATTCCGAGCTTCGACAATTCATCGAATATCTCAAAGGTCGTACGCCGCATCCACCACCAGCATTCGCCCGCTCGTCATCATCGTTCTGCGTACGCAGAAATATCCTCTATAAAAGAAACTTCGACCCTTACGCGACTGAGTACCTGCTCGTTGTCCCGTCAGCGTTACGAGCCGATGTCTTGTCCGCCTGTCACGACGAGCCTTCCTCAGGCCACTTGGGATTCACACGTACCTTGGCCCGGATTCGCCAACACTACTACTGGTCTAAGCTCAGTCGAGACGTGAAGCATTACGTGAGGACGTGTCACGAGTGCCAGCTCCGTAAAGCACCACATCAGCGCCCAGCCGGCTTTTTGAAGCCCGTCGCTCCTCCGACAAAACCGTTCCAACAAATTGGCATGAATCTACTCGGACCTTTTCCCCAAGTCTCGTGACGGCAACCGCTGGATTGTAGTCGCTACTGATTACATGACGCGCTACAGCGAAACGAAGGTATCACAACGTGGCACCGCCATTGGGACTGCCGACTTTTTAATGAAAAACATCGTCCTCCGACATGGAGCACCAGCAGTTGTCATAACTGATCGTGGCACCACTTTTACCGCCCGGATGATACAAGACGTCATGCAGCTTAGCGGCACAGTACATCGAAAAACTACTGCATACCACCCACAAAGTAACGGCCTTACAGAGCGACTAAACAAGACGATCGCCGACATGCTATCCATGTACGTTGACCAAGACCACAATAACTGGGATGACATCCTCCCTTACGTCACGCTCGCTTACAACACCACTGTGAAAGAAACAACTGGATTCACACCATTCCAGTTGCTTCACGGCAGGGAGGTCACTACAATGCTGGATGCCATGCTTCTACCAGACAGACACCAAATTGGTGTCAAGACGAACGAATTTATCAGACTGACAGACGCGGCTCGTAAGCTTGCAGTCGAACGAAGCGATAAGCAACAATGCATCGACTCGCTGCGGTACAACGCTCGTCGTCGCGATGTCTCTTACCAACCCGAAGAACAAGTATGGTTGTGGACTCCCATTCGACAACGGGGCCGGTCGGAAAAGTTGTTACACCGCTATTTTGGTCCCTATAGAGTTCTCCGTCGTCTCAGTGAAGTGAACTACGAGGTTCTTGATGAGGACATGGCTCGTCAATCCCGCCGTTCACAACAGCCACACGTCGTCCTTGTTTCGAGGATGAAACCATTTTACCAACGCTGACTATTCGTCACACCCCCTTGAGTAGACTTACAGTGATTGTGAACGACTCCTTGTGTACTGCTTATCGTACGTGTTTTCATCTGGCAATTATGTTATGACTTCGGGACGATGTCCTTTGCGAAGGGGGGTAATGCCACTAGTACAAATTCTGAAAGTATTATTTCCACAGATGCTGGCATGCTTGTATGTGCCGCTGTTCAGAAGAGGACAAAGATGCGCGTGCAGAGAAAAACAATAGTCATACTAACGTTGTTCGAATTAGCTTGACATCCTTGTGTGCCATTATCTGTAGCTTACAGTTACGTTGTAACGTTGTAACGTGACAATATATATATATATATATATATATATATATATATATATATATATATATATATATATATATATATATATATATATATATATATATATATATATATATTTAGGCAGGCATGGTGGTTGAGTTGCCGTAGCGTTGCATATAGTCCAGTAGATCCTCCGTGAGTGGTCACAACGTGGTTTATTTCGACGTTTCGGCCTAAAGTCTGGCCTTCATCAGGATTAAAGGTACAGTTTGTTGGTGCTCAGCTTTATACAATCACAAATCAGAGGGCAAGGAAAGAGGAATAAGAAAAAAAGAAAAAAGAATAAGAAAAGGAAAAGAAGAAAAAAAGAGAAGAAGAAGAGAAAAATAATATACGGTGGACTCCCCTCGCGCGCCTCCCTTTCACTCTTCCTTCCACTTCCCCCTTCCACTCTTCCCTCCACTTCCCCCTTCATCTCTCTCCCCCTTCTCCCCTTCACCTTTCCGATGTCAGCGGTCTGGGTATGCTTCCTTTCACTAACGCATTCCTCCCGACCAGACGGCGCCTCCTGGCACTGGAGGTTCGGTGTGGGGTAAAAAAGAGCTTTTTTAGGAAGTTCTAAGCCTTTAACTACTCGGAGTCCCATAAACATTTCGTCGTAGAAAGAGGGGTGCCGCTTATTGTGGCAGAGGCTGGTAAGCAGACGTTTTAGGAAGTTCTACGCCTGTAACTACTCGGTGCCCTGTCAACATTTCGTCGTAAAAAGAGGGGTGCCCCGTATTGCGGCAGAGCCTGGTAAGCGGGCGCAAGGCGAATTCCTTGCCCACTTCTGGATTACGCGTGTAGTGGGGGCCTCCCGGCTGTGCACAGGGTTGCTGTTGGGCATGTCATGCATGGCGCAATTGATTGGGTAGTAAAATAAAACAGAAAACAGACGACAGCTGTACTTAGGAAGAGTAGTTACACTTGGAATTGTTTTGAGTTGTCCAGTGCCCTTCGCAGCTGCAGTGCCGTGAACTCAGTTACTATTTTCATTATTGCCGTTATTGTTTTCTAATGCTTTAATTGCTGCAAGTGTACCAGGATTCTCATTTATTCCTCTATCGAGGGTGTTAAATCGGTGGATAAGGTATGACTTTCGTAAATCGGTGGATAAGGTATGACTCTCGTAAATCGGTGGATAAGGTATGACTCTCGTAAATCGGTGGATAAGGTATGACTCTCGTAAATCGGTGGATAAGGTATGACACACACACACACACACACACACACACACACACACACACACACACACACACACACACACACACACACACACACACACACACACACACACACACACACACACACACACACACACACACACACGCACGAGTATCATTCCGGATTGTGCAGTAGGGTTGGAGGTACGGTGGTCAGGCACGACACTCGCAAGCTCTTCCAGGAGACGAACAGCCTCATTGCAAAACATGAAAGCCTCATACACAACAGGCAAAATAGAACTGGCGGAGCTTTTAAAGCTCATTATGAGACTAAGGCATCTGATGTAAAAAGGTATACCATAGAGAGCATCAAAGCGGGGAAGAGGAAACTTGAGATTGGCAGATACCAGATGTATGCACTAAGGAAACAGGAAGGCAAACAAACTACCAATAGGGATAGAATAAGTAAATAGCGGAGGAGTTTTACAGATATTTTTACAGTACCCGGAACAACCACGACCATAATATATAAACTAGCAGAACATTTCATATGAATGAATAAGAACATTCCAACAGTAATGACAGAAATGGTCGAGAAAGCCTTGCAAGCAATTCAAAGGGGCGAAGCTGCTGGTGAGGATCAGGTAACATCGGATCTGCTGAAAGGAAGAGAGATTCTGTTACATAAACTACACACCATGTTTATGAAGTGTCTCCTGACGAGGAGGGCACAAAAATTTTCGAACAATGCTAACATTATCTTAATGCAGAAGAAAGGGTATAACAAGGACTTGAAGAATTACAGGCCGATCAGCTTGCTTTCAATCATATATAAGCTATTTTTAAAAGTAATTACTAACATAATTAAAACATTGTGGAATTCAATGATCCTAAGGAACAAGCAGGATTTTGAACTGGCTGCTCAACAATCGACCACACTCATACTATCAATCGATTGATAGAGAAAAGGTCAGAGTAAACCCAACCACTGTACTTAGCTTTCATGCATTACAAGAAGGCATTTCATTCAGTGGAGATATCAGCACTCATGGAAACACTGCGTAATCAGGGCGTCGACGAAGCATATGTAAACATCCTGGATGAAATATACAAGACATAAACTGCTGCCATAGTGCTCCATAATGAATGTGACATCATACCAATAAATGAGGGTGTAAGACACAGGGATACGATCTCCTCAATATTATTTATCACGTGCTTACAGGATGTATTTAGGGGGCTATATTGGGAAGACTTTGAAAAAGAGTTAACTGAAAGAATTTTAGTAGCATGCACTTCGTCGATGACATTAGATTGTTCAGTAACTTAGGGGACGAATTACAATTCATCATTACTGATTGAGACAAAGAGAGCAGAAAGGCAGATCTTAAATTTTGAGCAGAAAACGAAAGTAATGCACAAGAAAACGTGGAAGAGAACGGCACTTCGAGATAGGTAGCAGTACACTTGAAGTTGTAAAAGAGTACTTCTACTTAGACAGGTAGTAATCGCGGAGCACAACCACGAGATTGAAGCAACTAGAAGAATAAGAATGGGGTTGAGCACATTTGGCAAGCACTCTCAAATAATGACTTGTAGATTGCCACTATCCCTCCGGAGAAAGGTATATAACAGCTGCATCTTGCCTGTACTCACTTATGGAGCAGGCTTACAGACAGGGTTCAACTTCAATTGAGGATGACGCAGCGAGCAAGAGAAACGAATGGACCACCTCCATCATCATTGTTAGAAAAAGCGACTATGATAACTCCACTTTCTTCTTTAGTACATAGCAGACCGACCTTCGTGGCAGATTTCTAAGTCTGAGCTAGATTTGTTTACTAGAAAAGAAAAAAACAAAGCCACTGTTCACAACTCTTCCAGAAATGGCGCGTTTTAAGATAGAAGTTTTAGATGCCTCATCCCACAAGAAAGTTGGCCATCAGCGTACTCCAGTGGCGACATGAACACGAATGGTGAAAGAAAAAAAAGATCGCGCAATGACACAACCGTGTGAAGTCATCGTGACGTCACGATTTGTCACAATCAGGAATCTCACTGTGAAGTCATGATGTCATACAATGTGATGCCACATGATGATGTCATCATATCACATGTCCCTTCGTCTAACGTCAGCTGATCATGGAGGCAGTGCAGAACAAGGGGCAGTGCAGAAAGCTTGCAATGCATCCGATTTTGAAAGCAGCGCAAAATCGCATTAGGGGCAGAAAACTTTCGGAAGAGTTGCAGCAGGGTCAGTACATCAACTTAGAAAGAAAATGAAGACGAGGAGCAGAATGTCCTCAATACTAGCCGTAGAGCAAAATAGGTAAAGATTCTTTCAGTACTTATACATCCATTGAGAACAAAAGAAGATGGCTTGTGCCTTCGTGTCCTCTTTGACGATTGCATAGACGAGCCTATGAGCTTCTGAAGTTGCATAGATAGATAGATAAATAGATAGATAGATAGATAGATAGATATATAGATAGATAGATATACCTTAGTACAATCCAACAAGAATGCATGCAGCTATGCTAAGTTTACTAGTAAAATGTTTTTTAAAGTTAACGAGTCACCTGACACATTTCTCTTTCTATTTTTCCCAGCATTCCAGGAAACTGTACGCGTCATTGTATACGCAAATGAACAGCTATCGTGCTTGGTTGTTAGTGTGTCTTTTCGGTGGTTTGATATAGGTGAGCAATTTTACTTTTTGCCCAATGCCTACTCTGTAAGATGTTTTAAAACAATCTCCTACGCTTTGAACACTCATGTCACTATTGCTAAGTAGTCTTTTCTCACTCATCAGTACTGCATTTAAATATTCTACTTCCCATTATGAATCGAGACCCTAAGTTGACCCATAAGCAAGGTTTGGATAAAGAAGTAAAAGAAGTAAGATAAAGAAACATAAAATGAGAACATTTGTGGCAACAACTGACTTAATGTGTGATAAATTATACGACAGCAGTGTACACGATCACCCGGGCCCTGCGTCTGTCCGTACGTTCATGCATTTGTTCATCCATTCATACATCCATCTGTGGGTCCATCCATCCATCCGTCCATCTCTCCGTCCATGCGTCCCACCATACGTACATGCGTGCGTATGTACATCCTTTTTGTCCCTCCATGCGTCCTTCTGTTGATGTGTTCGTCCTTTGTACTTGTCGGTGACTTTAAGATTCACAATTCGGTCCTTAGGACCTATAGCTTCACCTTCTCGTCGTCATTCCCGTCGTGTAGATGCACTGATTTTTCTTAACGCTCTCGAAATAAAGCCACCAACATATGTACTACTTGTAAAATGGGAGAGCCATTCCTATATCTCCAATTGACGCTTCACGAAGGTTAGTCTTTCTGAAAAGAAGTTGCGAGACCTGGCGTGGCTCTGTAGTAGAATACTTAGTTGCTACGCACAATACTGGGCTTTGATTCCTGCTGGGACCTTGATATTGTTTTTTTACATTAGTCGCGTCAACGCAGCTGATGTCAGCTTTGTCCTGACTTTCAATCGTTAAAATTACTCATGCTGTTTACGCCGTTTTGTCACATCCCAGCCCGCGGGTACGTGAAACTGTCTCGCGGAATGTGTTTTGACGCCGCACGTGAAGCGATTGTGTCAATATTCAGGTCAAGGCCATCGAGTCGCATTCCTGGAACCATCTTACCCTCCCATACTAATTTTGGTTTACCCAATGTAAATGGGGGTGATCATACAGCACGCACACGTGGGCGGCTAGGTAAATAGGCAAATATATGTGTAGATATACGTCAGAAGTGTTCACAGTGTGCAAAGAAATGCTTCACATTTATGGATAATAATAATAATAATAATAATAATAATAATAATAATAATAATAATAATAATAATAATAATAATAAATGTCTACAAAACCTTGAGCTTGCTTAAGCGCAGGTCGCCACCTCATTTTAAAGCGAAGTTTATTCATTGATTCATCGTACACAACAATTGGAAAAACTCATCGGATCTCTTGTGCCCTTGTCTAAGGTCACTGAAAGGCAAAAGCCATGTTCTCATTTTTCATCTTCTCATTTGACTGTATTGGAGCACCCACTCTCGCAAAAAAAAAAAGTCACAGCTTTGCCACAAAGGCGAAGCAATGAACGCGATAGCAACAAATTGGAAGGTCACGCGCAGAATGGCAAGCAGATCGAAACGTGCCCTGCGTTTCTCACGCACAAAGGACGCATGAAACGTACTGACAGCTACCGAATAACGCGAATAAGCATCGCAGTTATTACTTTGCTGTGTCTAAAAAGCACATCTTTTTCGCAAACGGGGACTGTGCAACGGTTGCAGTGACCTCTGTGCGTCCATTGACTACAACAGAATTATTCCGATGAAACTCAAAGGCTAGCAAAGACGTACGAATCTCCGCACTGCAAGATAAAGGCACGCGATCGAGCGTACACACCTTATTTTCTACGCGGGCCATAGTACGCGTGAGAGATGAGAGCCGCCTCGCCCTCACTGCACCATCTTGCTGATAATGCTTAAAACACGATAGTTCCCCCCCCCCTGAATGCCCACCAACAGCGGTAAGTGGTAGATATGAATAGCTCGCCGTTTGAATGTTAAACGACGAGCCTCTCGGTGGCTCAGTGGTTAATGCCTCGCATTCACGACGCGGAGGTTTCACGTTCGATTCTGCGCTCAGGAGTCTTTTTTCTAGGATATTTTTTCTTTCTGGTGTTTTCATATACATAAGTACGTATGCATATACGGTGCATGACATCCACGCCGACGTCGACGCCGACGCCAGCGGCGAAATCCAGCCGAGAGTGTCCGTATAATTCCTATCGCAATAAAATGCTGAAGCTAGAGTGGTTTTGCGTGGCCTCGCTGTTAAGAGACATCGAAAGCTTCCTGCACGTCACCTGCTTCCAATATGCACGCACATATGACCAAAAAAAAAGAGAGAAATAAATAAAAGAAAGAGACAGGAAGGTTAACCCGGAAAAATGGTTCGCTACCCTGCACAGTGGTGGGGAAATAAGGGTCGGAAAGAAGATAGATATAGAGAGATATAAAATAAATTAGGAAAAATATTGGCAGATCCCACGTACACTGGGCATCCATGATATGCGAAGCACGAACGAGAAAGGTTGATATGTAACTTTCAATCAGCACAATGTTGCGAGGTAGATGTAGGCCCGCCGTGGTGGTCTAGTGGCTAAGGTACTTGGGTGCTGACCTGTAGGTCGCGGGATCGAATCCTAGCTGCGGCGGCTGCATTTCAGAAGGAGGCGGAAATGTTGTAGGCCCGTGTACTCAGATTTGAGTGCACGTTAAAGAACCCCAGTGAGTGAGTGAGCAAACTTTATTTAACCAGCGGATTGAGGCGTCGGCCTATGCCGCGCCAGGGGCGGTGGCGAGACCCTGTCTCTCAGCCGCCTTCTGTGCTCGCTGGATGGCCCATATTTGATCTGTCCGATCTGAGCTGATCAGCGTGGCTCTCCACCGCGCTCCAAGCTGTTCTGGGGAGACTGCATTGGCGCCCTGTATCTGTGTGCATTCCCATAACATATGCTCTAGGGTGGCGCGTCTCATGCTACATAGTTTACACGAGTCATCTGGGTATAGTTCGGGGTAGATGCGATTTAGGTGCTTCGGGTTGGGAAATGTTCTAGCTTGAAGTCGCCTCCAGTCAACCTCCTGAGATCTGTCTAATGTGGAGCTAGGTGGTGGAAATCTGCGCCTCGACTTTTGGTAGAATTAGATAATGTCGCAGAACCTAAACATTCTGTCCCTCTCCCACCACTCATCTCCTCCCAGTACCTCATGTGAAGCTCCATTGCGAGTGCGGTAAGTGAGACCCCGTGCTACGCGGTGAGCCTCATCGTTGAGGTTGGGAATAACGGACGCACACGGGGTGTGGGCTGGGAACCATATAGTATACCTTTCTTCGAATTCCTCGGATGATATGAGATTTGCCTTGCGGAGGAGTATGTTGGCTGCCTCGGGAGATATTCTTCCTCGTGCATAGTTACGGATTGCCGACTGCGAGTCACTGATGCTGTACCTACACTTTGGGGAAATTATGGTCTGTGCAATAGCCACCTCTTCCGCGATTTCTGAATTATCCGAGCGTATGGAGCACGCGTTTATGCATTTGCGGTCGATGTTTATTACTGCCGCAACGTAGGAGTTGGGACTAGGGTACTCCGCTGCGTCTACGAACAACGCCTCCTTGTCTCTGCAGTAGGCCTTAAGTTGATTTCTAGCGCGGCTTTCTCTTCTGCCCTGATTAAATTCGGGGTGCATGTTTTTGGGCAGATTGGGGACCTGGATCTTTTCTCTGATCACCTTTGGAACCGACACTTTACTTCCTTGTTGCCTATGGTAATTTATCCCCAACTTGTCAAGGATACACCGTCCTGTGCGCGTGCTGGCTAGTCACTCCAATTCGGAATTGTTCAATTGCGGAAGCCATCAGTGATGGCTTCCGCAATTGAACACTAACCACGAGAGTGGTTAGTGTTCTGATATCCCCTGTTGAGGGGCCGATCGCCTGATATCCCGGTAGCTTAGCTAAACCATGGGTTTCCTGCAAAATTAGAACATGCGGTTTGGTCCTGTCTCTAAGGTGTTGTTGCAGGACTGCTCTCTGTCCCCTCATAGCTCCTGCAATTCCGCTGCCAAATAATTAAGTCCCTTTTTCTGGGCTTCCCTATTTTGAGTTGGCTATCGAAGAGGGAGGAGGGTGAAAGGAGGCAGGCCTCATGAAATTACTTGATATAGCCACTGATGCGGTGCCCTGAGATAAGTGTGAATTGCCTTCAGTGCTCATCGGAAGGTTGGTAGCTGGAAGTATCGGAGGTGTCCTAGGGTTGAGATCGGCTACGTTAGCTTCGAGGTTATCTAGTCTATTCATGATCATGGATATTGCAAGCGAGAGCTTGTTGGTTGCCTCTGCCTGTTCCTTAACTGCTTTCTGTATTTTGGACAATGTTTCAGTAATGTTCGAGGTTCGCGCCGTAGTTTTGTCATTAGACACCTGAGCTTTTCTTTTAAGAGGTGGCGGGGTACTGTCCTCGTCCATTCGGTTATCTGGCATTTCTTTGAGGTGCTCTTGGGCAGCGGAACGCATTTGACTAGAAGTTCTATTTGTGCAGTTTTTAAGACTTTGAATTTCCCGAGTAAGTTGTGATATCAATTCTCTAAGCTTAGCGTTTTCTTTTTTCAGCTCAGCTATATCACTGACACTATGCGCAGTCTCCCCCGAAGGCTCAAGGCGCGTCCCTTTAGCCACGTCTGACCAGCTCACCGTGAATGCCGGGTTCCCGTAATGGCCATTGCCACCCTTTGGCTTCTACCGGGATCTGGAACGGGATCTAGTGCGCCTTCTCGGTCATGGAGACTGGGCGGTGTGGCCGCGGGGCGTTGCGCAGGACCAGTACCTTGATCTGGACCCAGGCGTTGCCCTAGTCCGGAATTTGGACCTCCCGCGTTCGGTTGGCTTGGTGGTAGGGGGTAGTTTTCCTCGAGCGTCTCTTGAAGTTGTCGGAACCACTGGCGTTGTTTTACGATGTAGGGTGTCTTGAACTTGGCCTTGCAGAGTTTGTCAGCCGTGGGATGATCCTTGCCGCACAGCTGACATCGTGGCTGACAGTGGTGGTCCTCGCTTGGATCAGGCGTTCCACAACTCGCACATAGCTTGTCGTTTGGCCTCCAACGCACGCCACTCCTGTGCCCAAGTCTGTTGCATTGTTTGCAAAAGTCAACTTGTTTCCTTTATAGTGAATAGCGTGTGAGCACTCCTCTGTACATAACGTGCGTCAGGACTCTGCTGCCGTCAAAAAGGGCTATCACTGTCGTGGTGTTGCCAAGACGTTTGGCTGCGATCGCCGTAAGATTTCGAGCTGTAATAATAGCTGCGGTGATGTCCCGTGGGGTTCTGTTCAAAGGAACTACTTTGATTACACCTTTGGCAGTGAGTTCCGGGGCCGTCTCGTATGCTCCCACATCATACAAATTGTCGTTGGCTTTGATGTGCTTGATTCCTTGGTACTTGTCTGCATGGTCTTGTTTTGGGGTGCTAATGACCAAGATGTTCTGAAAATTATTCGGACAAATCGTGTCCGTCTCTCTTTCTTCTTAAGGGGTCTCGGTCGCTTCATACACAGCTTTGTCTAGCTCCGTTAAGCTGAGCTTGGATAGCTGCAGTCCTCCTCTTGGCCTTATAACTATTTTGAAGTCGCCTGTCGGCAGTCTTGGCATTTTGCTGGCTCTGGTTATCCGGGATATCAGATTTGCACCGCGCGTTCTAGGCGTGCGGGTAGGGCTAGGGCTACCACGGCGTTCCTGGCTACCTTTCTTCGCACGTTTTCTGTTTCGAACTTCTGACGACCCGTTGCCTGTGTCATCTTCCTCTTGGGTGACGTCTTCGTCTTCCCGTTTGGTGGCGTCTTCATTCTGCTGCGATACCTCCATTATTGATGATTACGGTCTGTATGGCGCGAACGCCGAGGCCTAACTATCGTGAGGCCGCCCCAGTCGACGCGGAGCGCCGGTCGTAGGAATAGTAGACGGTGCTTGGTGGGGGCTGGTGTTCGGTCGTAAAATCTCGAAAAATGATCACCCACCTTAAAATATGGTCTCTTCGGATTCTCGGTGACGAGAAGAATCAGATGGTATATAACTCCGAGTGGTGCCTGGCTGTATTGGTTGGTGGTGGTAGTGGTTGCAAGGAAAGGAAGAAGGGACCTAATTTCTGTCTGCCTATAGGCAACACGGTGCAGTGCCTTATAGTGGGGGGGGTAAGGTGGGATGAAAAGAATAGAAGGAGATAGATGAAGAAATAGAGAGGCAAGCGACGGAAAATAGAAGGAAATAGAAAAGTGGTGATCCGGTCGAAGCAGTCCAAGGGCGGGGCACCACAATGCGAGAGCTGCACGGCGTCAGGAGACCGCGGAGGGTGAACCAGTCGGCGGGAGCTACGCTGGCGTCGGAGATCGCGAGGGCCAAATCGTCCAGCTTGAAATCCACCGAACGAATCCCTGGCTGTATTCGCTGCGAAATCATTCTATGAGAACGGAGCCGACGTGAAGAGCGTCCATTCACCTCGGTGACCGTAGCGCCTCTCTACCAGAACCCCAGGCGGTCAAAATTTTCGGAGCACTCCACTGCGGCGTTTCTCATAATCATATAGCGATTTTGGGACGTTAAAACCCACATATCAATCAAATCGATGAGGTGGAGGTAAATCATGCCGTACATGACTTCCGTGTCATGATTATCATGTTTTAAAGTGTCGTTTACTTTCTTCATCTATTCACGTCACGTGACACAAAATTTAGTATATGTGGAGCTAGCGAAACGACCATCAGCACGCTATGAGTGCGGTATGCTGTAATGTTCTTACATGACACGCGTATTAGGATTATCATGTTTGCATCAGCCATACACTTTCGCCATGCATTGACGTCCCGTAACACCAGATTTTGTTTATGTGGAGCTAGCAAAACAGCCGCGAGCGCATCATGAAGGGCTCAATATACTCCAATTAACGTAGCGTTGACGCGCGCACACTCTGGGCACAGCGACGCTACGTTAGCAAAACGCGAGTACTCTATAGCCTGACGCCAGGCGCGACCGGCGCGACTAGCATCCGTCGGCGCGACCCGACGGCAACCGACGCGAAATGCGACATGCTGCATTTCGCGACGATGCGTTACCCAGACAACTCTGCGTCTCCCTCTTTTGGTGACAGTGGGACGCCGGACGCGCTGAAAGGCGCATGCGTCAAACCAACGCAGCGCGGCGCATGCCTGCGAGTATATGGCAGGACCGGTGCCTGGCGTGACCCGACGAAATGAACGCCGGTGAGCACGCACACCACGACGTGTCACCTCGGAATATATTGGCGCCTTGACTGGGGCATGTAGTAATGTTCTCACATCACACGCATTTCATGATTATCATGTTTGCACCAGTAACATACCTTCGTCATCTATTGACGTCACGTAATACTAAGTTTGGCATACGTAAAGCTAGCAAAACGGCCGCCAGCGCATCATCAGTGTGACATGTCGTCATGTTGTTACTTTACACGCATGTCATGATGATCACGTTTGTATGTGTCGTTTACCTATGTCGTTCATTGGCGTCGCGTAATACCGAGTTTGGTACATGTGAAGCTATCAAAACAACCGTGAGTGCATCATGAGCGTAGAATGTAGCCATGTTGTTACATGACACGCATCTCATGTTTATCGTGTGTGCACTAGTACCTTACCTTTGTCATCCATTCACGTCATGTAATACCAAAAATGGTATAAGTTAATTTAGCGAAACGGCCGCCAGCAGATCATTAGCGTGGCATGTAGTCATGTTATTACATGACACGCATCTCGTGATTATCATGTTTGCACCAGTCACATACCTTCGTCATCGATTCACGTACTGTAACACCAAATTTGGTATATATGACGGTAGCGAAACGGCCGCAAGTTCATCATGAGCATGGCATGTAGTCATGTTGTTACATGACACGCATGTCATGATTTTCATGTGTTTAGAAAAAATTGTTAACGAATTAGAGTACGAGGTGGGTTAGGGTCTGTCGCTTTGTTCGCCATACAATCTTGGCGTACCATACCAGTTTCGCAACATGCGATGTGAACGAAACCACCGCACGTTCTCCTATGTGGGTTGAGTGGTTATCGCCTCGCTTTCACGACGCAGAGATCCCACGTTCAAATCCGCGCGCTGGAGTGCCTATTTTCTGAATTTCCTCTGAATTTTTATATTATGACTAGTCTGATATGTTCTTCATACAGTCATGTTATGCCATACCAATATTGGTATTGATACCATTATTGAAACGGCCAGGAGAGCTAAAAGCTGTTGGCGGCTAGATAGATAGATACGCGCAAAGTCGCCGAAGTTAGCTAAGAAATGCTTCGCATTTAAATACACATGCACACACATGCAGAGCGCTCTATCCACAGCCATTTGGTAAGACCGGTTGAACGCAAGAAGCGCAGGAGTGCCTTACAGGCTTCGTTTGCGACATAAAGTCCTGTCGGTAGTGCAGGATTCTTTTTTTCCGAAAGAGTCTGGTTGTCCAGTTCGTCTAGTGGGTTGCTGGGTGACTGTCTCTGCGAGCAGTACTGCAGGCGTTCGGACGGAATATGTCACGTTCTTTCGTTACTACAGCAATGGTCACATGCAGCCGTGTCGGCCATTTTTGCACGGAACGCGTACGCATTGGTAAATGTGACACCCAACCATAACCTGCACACCATAGTAGCGTCTTGTCGGTGAAGTTCTGGCGAACCAGAAGACTGAGAGTTGCGTCTAAGGTACCTAGTTGTGTGTGGGTGAATTGTGACTCTTTCATTCCGATGTGGTGCGCTTGCGAGCCAGCATGAGGAGTTTCCGTGCAACGTCAGTTCTGGAGAGCAGAATTGTTATTTGATTGCTTTCAGTATATGCAGAACGGGAAGCTCGATCGACCCGTTCATTGTAAATGATTTCAAAATGACTTGGAAGCCATTCAAAGGCTATTTAATGTCCCTTCTCAATTAAATGGTGAGCCCCTTTTGCAATTTTGAGCACCAGATGTTATACAGGCCGCGGCGTAAAGGTGATTGAAGGGAATGCAGTGCCACCTTAGAGTCACCGTAAATTGTCCTTTTTTTAGGCTGTTGATCACTAATGAATTTCAATGCGGCACGAACAGCTCTGAGATCCGCTCCCGCCGTTTTAGTTAGGTGAGAGGTCTGGAATTGGCTTGTTGTGGCTTTTATTAGTTTAACAAAAGACGCTGTTGAACTGTTCTGTAAAACGGTGTCGTCGATGTATACGTCTATACAGCCTTGGTATGTCTCGTATAACAATAGCAGAGCAAGCTGCTTAAGAGCAGGTGAAGATATACCTGCTTTTTTCCGGATGCCAAGTATTGTTAGCCTGATGTGAGTCTGAGTCAGGCACCAATGAGAAGTCGAGGGCCTGGTGGCATGTGTGACTCATGTTGGCAAAGAGTCGCGATACGTGGTTACCATTTGGCAAAAGGACGAACGTGGTGTGTCTGCTGGTAAAGAGGCTAGGGGGGGGGGTAGGGTGTG
This sequence comes from Rhipicephalus microplus, assembly GCF_013339725.1. NCBI lineage: Eukaryota > Metazoa > Arthropoda > Arachnida > Ixodida > Ixodidae > Rhipicephalus > Rhipicephalus microplus. The sequence continues at coordinate 34,990 of NW_023612765.1, read as the reverse complement.
TCCGAGCAATATGCTTTGTGCGTGTCCTGAGTGTTTCAACGTCAATATGTGTCGCGATGAGGTGGTCACCGGCGATTGCCATGCAGGCCATTGTCGACGCACTTCGAGGCAAGCCTAGACAATTCCGGAGTGCCTGGGCCTGAAGACTCTGTAACGTTCGCAAGCTTGCTTTGCTTGCATTGGTCAGTGCCGGTAAGCTGTACCGCAGGGAACCAAGAAAAAGTACCCTGTACAACTGTAGCATTGCACTGGGGGACATTCCCCAAGTCTTCCCTGCAAAGAACTTCAGTAGAATACTGATGTCTATGAACCATTCCTTCATGTACCAGACGTGATTGGACCATGATAGATTCCAGTTAATTATGACGCCGGCAAACTTGTGCCATCGAACGTATGGTACAGTTTGACTATTGATGCTTATGGTGTGCTTATTCATAGTCTTGTGTGTAAAAGCTACGAGGGCGCATTTCTTGGGAGGAATGTCCAAGCCTCGATTTTGGAGGTAACGGAATGTTTCAGTGGTAGCGTTTCGAATTCTCGCTCGCAACTGTAGGCGTGGTACAGCCAATGCCCAAACGCAGATATCATCTGCGTACATTGACAACCTGACCGTGCTTGGCAGATGCTCAGTGAGAGCAATTAGCGTAAGATTGAACAGCACAGGGCTGAGTACGCCACCCTGGGGGACGCCACGGTGGCTGTAATGTGGTCAGGTTTTACCATCTTCAGTGCTCACAAAGAAGGATCGCATTCACAGATGGCTTCGTATAAAGGAATACATCCGACCACTTACTCCTACTCCTACATATTCGAGAGTGGTAAGGACTGCTTCATGCGTAACATTGTCATACGCCCCTTTGACGTCTACGAACAAAGATGCGCAGAGACGCTTGCGCCCTTTCTCGTGTTGTACGTAATTGACCAGATCGACTTCGTTGTAAATAGATGTTCGACCTTGCTGAAATCGTAACATGGCATCTGGGTAGGTGTTGTTGCACTCCAAGTAACACTCCAGGCGTCCCAAGATCATCCTCTCCATGACTTTGTGTACACAACTGGCCAATGCGATCGGACGGTAGGATGAGAGCTCCAACGGTGACTTGTCTGGCTTTAGAAGTGGATATGGCAACTTGTCTTCAAGCTTGTCGGGAGCGTCCCATCTTGCCAGGATTTGTTGTGCATCTCCAGGAGCAGGATTCTCGTGCTTTCACCCAGATGACACCGAACCCTCTAGGAAATTCTATCAGGTCCAGGTGCCGACGTGCGTCCACACGAAGCTAGTGCTGCTCTGAGTTCAACGATAGAAAAAGGCAAATCCATTCGGGAATCCAGTGTTTGGTGGCTGCTGGTCTAGGGCACTGCGAGTGGCCCAAAAAATTTGGCACAAAGTCTTCTGCCACGTCACTGTCATGTCTCTGTTCGCAAAATGCAAGAGCCCTAAATGGACGTATGACCAAATGACCATTTTACGCAATGACGTCTATATTAAGCACCACATTGCAATGCACCAGTTCAGTTACTTCGGTGCCATCATAGCGTCTCGTGTTTTCGCGATAAGCGACGTCACAATGGCATCATGAGGTGGCATCACTATACCATGATGAGTTTTTGCATCACTCGCATTGACGCCCATGTTCATCTCGTGTTTGGTGAGACATCCGAGGCTTTTGCAATAATGGGAACCAACTGTAATGGAGAAATTCAAACGTGCCTCTACGCAGCGAATGAATGGAAGGTGGTGAAAAAAGAAAGGAAAAACCAGACATGATAAAGAACAACAATGGTAGCACAGGGTATTATGACGTATCTTTTGTCTCTGTTCTATGCCGTTGGCATGTGAATGAAGATTAAAGATAGTTCCAGTTATATTCAATGAATATTTCTGAGTCTTTACGACAGTAACTCTCGGAAATATAGCCTGAATCGTCTTCATTTTGACCCTATTGACAACGGGCAAAATGTGGTAATTACGCTACGTTATTTAAAGAAAAGTGCATTACCAGCCTGCCATACCCCACACAGTCCGAAAATTACCCTACAGATATGGTAGCTATCGCATAGTTGGAAACACTGTGCCCAACCACCTTTGTGTCGTTTTGTAATGTTTCACTGAATAATAAAAATGACAGCATATCCATGGGGTGAATTATGGAGAGTGGAGGGAAGCCGGGTCCGCTCGCTGCTGCCGCGCCGCTTCGGCCTCCCGTGCTCGTACGCCGGGATATTGTTGTTGTTGTTCTCCTATTGCCAGGATATTCTCGGCACCACCACGCAGCTTCATGGCACGCATCTGCTCGCGCGCTCGCACATCAGGGTTCCGTCTTCGAGCACGAGCTACCGCCGCCTTGCGTGCACACCGCTCGACAGCCTTGTCCATCCGCCGACCATCTAAACGCGCGTGTGCGCCAAAACTACTTTTATTTTACTACACCCTGCCCCCTAGCGTACAACGCTAACAACGAACACGCGATCGCCAACGCCTTCGTGTGACGTCATTCCTATCTTCTGGCGCGCTCTCAGATCGGCGTTCCATCTTCCAGCGCGAGCAGCCGCCGCCTTGCACGTATCACACTTTTTATCAGGAAACCATGAATCATCCGCTGGCCGCATCCGTCCGTCGTCTGTCTGTCTGTCTGTCTGTTTGATGCACAGACGGACGGATGGACGGATAGACGAATCCAGGGACGGACGCAGAGACGGATGGGTGGACACACAGATGGACGCACGAGAGGATGGACGGATGGATGGACGGATGTATGGACGCATGCAAGAATGAACGAACGCACGGACGGACAGACTCACGGATAATTGGGTGGATGCGTGGATATCTAGCCACCATAGCGTGGATGGACGGATGGATGCACGCATGGACGAACGCAGGAGCGGATGTATGGACGGACGAACAGACGCAAGGACGAACCCAGGGACGGACGCATACATGGACGCACGGATGGACGCACGTATGGACAGACGCATGGACGGATGCACGAATGGACGAACGCACGGGTGAACGGACGGACGCACGGATGGATGCACGGATGAACGGAAACAGGAACGAACGGACGACCGGAAGCGCTGACGAACTGACCGACGTTTCGTTCCACTCATCATTATTCACTCCATGGATATGCTGTGTTTTTTATTATTTATCATGCTACAAGTAACGTCCTCTAGTATAGGGCTATTTGCATTTTTCAGTGTATATGCATTTTGTTATATGTTTATATACCGCCCTGTACAGCCGGTTCAAGAACTAACGAGAGGTGGCTACACACGATCACGACGGGACGCTCAGCTCACGCCTTAAGTAGCTTTACTCATAAAAAAACTATGCCACAGCCACCTTCTCTTCACATACTTCACATAACATCGATTCCCATGGTACTTTCGATCTGCTGAAGACTTCAGGAGCCCTCTAACGCTTCGAAACATCGGTGCCGCATAGAGTATCTTAATATACACTAGTGGGAACTCTGGCGCTAGTGCCTATGGCAGCTGCAACACACGGCGCTTTAGCGAGCATGGAAATGATGGGTAGTACGCACATTTGTCTAATTTTCATACTTCTGGCCTGCTTCTGGCTCCGTGTGTGTTCGTGTGGCTTGGAGCAGTTTTTTCACGAAAACTCAAATTAGCAAATTTTCCCTGTTTGCGCTTCACAACCTTGTTCATTTAGGCTTACCATTTCGAATCAAGTCCCTAAGTTCAAAAGGGTTCGTTTTTTCTTTAAAAACAAAACCGTAACCAGCAATAAACGAAGCCGCAAGTACGATTCGCCGCCCGCAAGTACGAAGACTAGGCAAATGTGTGTACTACCCATCATTCCCATGATCACTGAACAATCGCAGCGCCAGAGTGCCCTCTAGTTAATTTTGGGAAACTATATGCGGTGCCGACTGCATAACTTGTAGTGGCGCTTGCCAGAACTACAGTGAGCGGAAATGACGCCTGTAGATCGACACATAACCCTAGAGGCACGCGTTGACAAAGCGCGCGCTGCAGCCAATCGGAGAGCAGCGTGCCGCAGCCAATCGGAGGTTAGCGGCACTTCAGAGAGTAGCGGTAGAGTAAAGCCATCTAGGGAAGGAGACGAAAATTGGTCATCCATCTCTTTTGCCATCTTTTCTTTCTCGTCTCTTCTTTCTCGGTTACGCGTGACTAGACACAAGGTTCGCCCCTAAAAAACGTTTCCCGCTCACAATCGAATTTCTGCCTTCACGGTCAGTGATAGTAGGCACCCGACGGTATACAGACTGAAGTATCAAAACAGAGAAAAGACAGTACAAACGTGCTTTTTATATCTCTCACACACACTCTCTCGCTCGGTGTTCTCTGTTCGTGGACGGGAAGTGCCATATGATTGGATAAATAGAACTTTAAATGTGATCGTGGCATTGCATAAAAGTAAGGATTTCTATTAGATTTATTTTTCCACAAGCATAATTTTTCACTCAAAGCGACAGAGAATAAAGTTCTCCGACTTTTCCAGCTTGTGAACTGCAAAGCTGGTCAAAGAATGCGCCGAACTCCATGTGCTGAAGGAAACGTGCCGGCGACGCTCCGGGAGCCGTTATTTGAAGAATCTGAAAGAAAAGAGTAAGAGCGGTGATACATATATATGTCATTGCAAAAAGAAAGATCAGTACAGCGACAAAACATTATAGAAGCATTCGCGAGCTGGCTCGTTTTTTACGTGTCGTTCCCTCTTCAAGTACCACAATTTTTGTTACCATCGCAACGGCGTCCTTATACGATGGAAGTAACAGACAATATGTCATGCAACCTTCCTGAATGGGTAGGGCTTTCAGCTTATTTCATTGCAAAGCCTTCAGACGTCAGCGGGTAAGGGAAACACAGTAAGGTGAGCCCGCGAAAATCGAGTTGATAGCAAGCAGCCATTTCATTGAATTTTCATATCTCTACGTGGAATAACTTTGCACTGCTTGGCCCTATCATTGCCGTTCTTGCAGCACTGATCTCTTAAGCCGTCAGTGTACACAACCAGCTAGAAAACCATGTAAAATTTTGAAGTCGTGAAAAGTGTTAGAGGGCCCCTTTAATGCGAAAGTGTTTTATGAAGGGGTCCACCGATAGTTCAGTGACATATTTCCATCACGAATATGAAGTTGATAAAATGGACGCCACCAATTAAGAAAGAAAAAAAACGTTTTAGAAAAAAAATTACACCATTTCCACGAAGTGATTGATGATGAGTCGGTTGAAGCGTCTGTCCGTCCATCCGGCTGTAAGTCTTTCCGTCAGTGCATGCGTCCGATCACGTTCAAAAATGCGGTCGGTGCGCGGGTAACACCGACGAGACGTGAGCAAAGAAGCCGAGCGCAATCGTCTTCAACGTACCCGCCGCTGTGCACCGTCCATGGCCTACCAACGCTCCGCCACGTACGGCGACTATCCAGAAGACCGACACATAACCCTAGAGGCACGCGTTGACAAAGCGCGTGCTGCAGCCAATCGGAGAGCAGCGTGCCGCAGCCAATCGGAGGTTAGCGGCACTTCAGAGAGTAGCGGTAGAGTAAAGCTATCTAGGGAAGGAGACGAAAATTGGTCATCCATCTCTTGTGCCATCTTTTCTTTCTCGTCTCTTCTTTCTCGATTACGCGTGACTAGACACAAGCTTCGCCCCTAAAAAACGTTTCCCCGCTCACAATCGAATTTCTGCCTTCACGGCCAGTGATAGTACGCACCCGACGGTATACAGACTGAAGTATCAAAACAGAGGAAAGACACAGTACAAACGTGCTTTTTATATCTCTCACACATACTCTCTCGCTCGGCGTTCTCTGTTCGTGGACGGGAAGTGCCACCATGTCTAAGCGATGAAGAGAAGCATTGTGGCATGACACCAATGACGGTAAAGAACAATTCATCAACGACGCAGTTGAAACATGGCGTCCGAGATGGTCCGCTGGTGTGTGATCTCGGAGGTAATGATTAAAGCGTCTCAATAGCAGCAACAAACACTGGCTGCGCTAGCATCGGCTGCACTAGCATTTTTTTACCACTCGTTTCGTGTTAGCGTGTCAAAGCTCGTTGTACAAGTACTGCGTGCACCTTCCACATGCACCAACGATGTTTCAAGGCCGACTGTACTTCGAGTGCTATTACATAGTTGATTACATAGTTGGGTGGCGTTATTTCGAAGTCCCTGACGTCACTTGACAGCCACGTTTCGGTGAGTGCGACAAAGTCGGGATCTGTGCTGAGTAAAAATGATTCTAGGCAGGTTGTCTTTAGAAGAATGCTGCGAACGTTTATGTTTGCGAACTTTACTTGGTGCGTGACTGAGTGTTGCGTGGTCGCAACGCGCGCACATGGGATTCTTCGTTTTTTTGCTTAGGGTTGCGCTTAACAGGCCGAATGCAGTTTACATCATCGTCCCATTCAAACACTTCGTTGTTGATTTTTAATTTGTCAAACACAAGATTTATCTTGTCACCTTCTAGTTTCCTTGCCTTAGCTGCTTGCCACAGTTTTTTTCTGATGTCGCGTACACGGGGAGTGAAATCTTCCCCCACCGCGATCTTTAATCCCTTTAATTTATAGCAATAGCGGAAGCCATCACTGATGGCTTCCGCAATTGCTTTTCCGCAATTCCGCAATTGCTTCAATTCAATCTTCGAGCAATCTTCGAGCACCGACCAATAAAGGTGCTACAGTAAGCGGTGCAGCAAGGCAATCATACCGACGGGTGATTGTGGGGCCTTGGTGAAGCGAGACGGAGAGCGACGAGACGTGGAACTCCTGCGGGTTCGCGGCTCAAGCTACGAACCTCTGGTAGTCGTGTTGCTGAAGCGCAGTGTGGTAGTGTATGCATCAACACAGGCGAAGGTTTCCGCATCACTCAGGCTCACATGCCGTGCTGTGTTTTTCTTTAATTGACGGTGCTTTGAAGCGTGCAGTACCAGAGTTAATTACGTGCATCCGAATGTCACCTTCAAGCGCGATTCACGATGCGCAGTGTACAGCATAGGTGATGAAGTTTAACTACTACAACGGTTAAAAAATGACCATGGGCGCTAATACTTGCGATAGAGGTATGCCATGAAGTGTCAACAATGTCCAGCTGCATCTTGCCGGTACTTAGCTACGGAGCAGAAACCTGGAAACTTACAAAGAGGGATCAGCCTAAATTAAGGACAACCCAGTGAGCAATGGAAAAGAAAATGGCAGGTGTAACCTTGAGAGACAAGAAGAGAGCAGAGTGGACTAGGGAACAAACCAGGGTTGAGGATATTGTAGTTGAAATCAAGAAGAGGAAATGGACCTGGGCCGGGCATGTAGTGCGTAAACACGATAACCGCTGGTCATTAAGGGCAACGAACTGGATTCTCAGAGAAGACAAGAGGGCTGATGATGATGATGATAATAATAATAATAATGATGATGATGAATGTGGATCCATGTGAAAAGATGTGTAGCTGCCAAACACGCTTAGACAATGTACCAATACTCGTATATCACTGCACAATAAGCATGACTTCTGTGAAGGCACTTCTCACTTTATAGTGTTAAACCGACTTCTATGACGAAGATGTCAGCCATGTTTTTTTATTTTTTGAGGGGAGAAGCTACTTCACGTCGAGGCTTGTTCGTTTGCGTTGGAGTCGTTGTGCACCCTAGCCGTGCACACAAAGCTACCTACTATATGCCTTGAAGATGATGCTGACGCTGATGACGATGATGATCCCAGAAGCGTTGTGTGCCGGGATGCCACGGATCTTGCAGAGGGTCGAACGTCTGCTGACCTTGGACACGAATCTACTGAGGCGTCCGCGAACGCAGACGCAGCACCCACACGTGCATTGTCTTTCCGCGCTTGTACCACCCACACGTGCTACAAGTGCGGAAGGACAAAGTGCAGGTTGAGTGGAACGTGCACAGACCTCGTGTTTGCCAACTTCCGGCTAGAGGCGACACCACAAAGCAGTAATAATGAAAACAATACGCAATTCACATCTCAACAATACCATTTATGACCTATAACCATTGAACAGAACTGTAGACCGCTTTGTCATTCATTTACATGCGTGAGTGATCAATATAACTGGTAGTTTGCGGTAACACCGAAAACCACTGCATCACCCAGTCATCACCGTTTGCTTCATGGACACGCCGTGACTTATTTTCTACCACAGAGCCTCACAAGGTCTTGAATGTGCTTTGAAAAAAAAATACGATGCAAGTGTATTGCTTGTGTAATGTTAAGTGTTGTTGGAGAACTGAGTACTAAACCTAATGACGAACCAATAAAAATTACAAGTGTACTCCAATCTTACGTTGGGTCAGCGTTAATTGTGGCTGCAGAGTTGGTTTCGCCTAGATTACGTTTGCACTCCTGATTCAGTAGGCTGTAAATCAAGTGTCGGTCAATTCTTGAAGAGCACACTAACGAAAGTTACGCAAAACATTGACACCATCACGCCGTTAAGTGCGCTTTCTTTCTATAATATTGATGTCTCTTTTCTAACGTGAGTGCTGACGTTGCACCGCACCATAAGTTACCCTTTAAGAGCCAGTGTAGTAGTCGTGCCTGGTAAGCCCGTGGTGTGTACACAACTCGTTTGCCGCATGACGCTTGATTCAACGCGAAGAAATGCGTGAAGCGCAAACAAATTACTCGCCGACTGCTTCGCATGCAGTCCATTTCCACAAAGCATGAGATCTGCTGATATATTATGGGTGGTTCCAGTATAACTTCCATTTATTTTATTTTATTATTAGTGCCCCTTTGGAAGCTACGCTTTCTAGCTTATACACTCTTTGATAAGGTGTTTAGTGCAGTGACGGATACAGCGATTCATCTTAGAGAGAAAGAGAGAAAGAGAGGGTCGGTTGAAGTAACACCTGAGTGAGGGGCAGAGCCCTGACGTGTTTGTTTTCGTAGCACAAAAACCCCTTCATTGCATGAATACCGTTCATTTCTGCTCACAGTGGTCCTACGCGGTTGTTCTAAATTGTGATAGAAGGTGCACGACAAACATTAAAGGGTGCTAACACAGACTTCGGGGGGCGGGGGGAGGGGCTCGCCTTTACTGCCCACCCCCTCTGGGCCCGCCACTGGTTCAGATGATGCGTGTTTGTCACTCTTTTTTTTCTTACGCTAAAGCAACGCGTTTCGTGCGTTAATACGCAGCTTACTCTTCATTATTTTTTGTGTACTCGTAAGGTTACTTTGTCATTCAGTTTCAATTGTGATATTGTTTTGTAAAGATGGTAGCGCTGTAAATATTTCTGGCTTTATTAGTGTGTTTTCTCACGAATTGATTTGTGACACCTCTTGCTCACTGGTCCCCCGGGGGTCTGTGTGTCGCCCTGAAATATATAAATAAATAAAAACTAGACATTAATCGAAACAAAGAAAGACATCAATAACAAAAAATGAAAGTGACTGCAACTCCTCTAGATTGTTAAAATGAGTGTCTGGCAGCGACACTCGAAATTCCATAAGTCAAGTTTGTGTTCGCTGACGCTTCCGATGAGGATCTCAGTAGACACGTAGAAAGAAATGTGTGGTTTAATTTTGATCCGTCAGGTCCTAACACAAAAAAGTTAGTTTTTTAGTGAACAAAATCAATTGTCTTTATTAATTTTTCGGAAAGCTACTTGCTTAGTAAATCTCTGGTCTCATATCATATCCATGCAATATATTTTATAACTTGATCCGTGGTCATCAATTGTGAATTCATGTTAGGGGGCGAGGCTTGATCATTCGTTTGGCGTCCATGCGCCAGGCTGTAGTCGAAACCTATGAAACACACAAAAATGGTCAACAATACTCTGATGTCAATTATAATTGTGACAGGAAAATGTGAAAACACTCACGAGCGAACTATTTGTACTATACGGCCACTGCAACGTAGACATAATTCCACTTAAGCCCCGGCTTCACCCACTCGTCATAAGTCACTTCGTAGAGATGCATCAATTTATATTTTGAGGAAACATAGTCTGAATATTATGAACACCAAAAATGAAAGCTCAATCGGAAAAGTGTAAAAACAAGCGTGTCACTCGAAGCTAGTGCCACTTGAAAACGAATCACTTAAAGCTATTAGACTTAGCTCTCTGCTGAGTCAAGTGTCTTCTACGCAAGTATGCATCTCTAATTGCTCTATTTTGTGTGTGGAGGAATAATTCGTATCTGCCTACGTAATAAAGACAATAGGCTCTCATTGAGAGCGCAAAATTGGGAATTGGTGGTCACGATTTCTCCGGCTCTCAGAGGTAAGGAACAAAGCTTGTGGCACGCTGCATCTTCTGTACGCATAGCCACATATCTTTGTTGTCTCTGAATATGCTTAAGTGCTTTGATGCTTACTATATACGACGAGCTAATAGGTTCCTGTATTTACTACAGCTCGCTATCCCTGCTACAACGGTAAGCAGATCTACCTTTTGAAACCTTTCGTCCGCATGTTATACATCCAGACTTCATTCAGAGTAATTTACCATTGTCTTAGGAGGCATAGCAAAAGATCTAAATGGTCTTCGCCAAGACTACGTCATCCGCAAAACAGTTTCAGCAGTGCTATACCTGTTATTCAAAAGTGGCATAGCGGCAAGAACACATTAAGCCACAATACAAGAACAATAAAGAGAACTACTGTTTCTCCTTGAGAGAAAAAATGAACAGAAAGACGTAAAGCAATAAATAGATGTACACATGGGGCAGTATCTGCTTAACAAGATTATGCAATACACTTTACACAACACTTAACAATACATCAATACATAACTTAGCAGGAAAATCTGAATCTCGGGAAATGTTACTTATTTATTTAAATTGCTTTTTAAATTGTGTCGGGGACATTCTATTTTGCAGTAGGTTTATCATACCTGCGTATTAGATTAAGCTGTCTGTTAATATTGTTGCCAGCGTTTTTAAGCCGTGGTTTGTTCCTAATTAAAATTTGACTATTTCGTTCTTGCGAACTTAAACATGGGTTTGTTTCATGTAATATTTTTCCTTAAAAAGTGTTCTATGTCTTAAAAAGTGTTCGTTTTACCTCCAGTGATAATTTCAGTTAAAAGAACGCGTTACTCAAAAAACAAAAGTTTATTTATTCTGTAGCTAAGGGCAAGGAAACATTTTTTGTTTATATAACTTTTATGCTAATTTGAACTATGCAATAGCCTAAGTGATAAGTTGCATTGTTTTCGTTTTGTACCATCCCAATCTATAAAATACATCTCTTCTTAGACGCAATTTTTGCCACGTAATAATTGTGGGCATTGGTTAATAACGGCTGATATTGCTGCAAAATAAGTATACAATGCAAATAATTAGAACGATGGTGTGTATAAGGCATGTATTGATCAAGAAACATTCTAATGTGAGAAATTTTGAAATGCTTAGCCCATACTAATTTTTTGCTTTCAGTTCATAAAAGTTATTTCAGATTTAAACTAAAGTAATTGCACTCTTCTAATTGTTAGAAATACGTTAAAAAATTTCATTCCGATCTGGCGATTAAACATGCCGAAAACATCATGTTGAAACTCAACAAGTTGCCCAAAGTGGCATATTCAGTAAACGTCTTTAAACGCTGCAATGAGAGCTCATCAACGTGGCTGGGATATGCTTTTTAAAGTTTCTTCGATCACGAGAGCTTGAGAATTATGGCTGTTTTGAGTATGTAGCTTTGGTGAGCTTTTTGTGCGAAAAGCAATGGCAAGAGGTCAAGCGACAATATTGAGGAGAATCTGGACAACAGGTTCTTTTTAGTTTTTATTAGCCACTTTGCTCTATTTAAAGGTGATTTGATCCTAGTTTGAGTTTAACGACGGTTTCTGTTTTTTCTCATTAAATTGGTGAAACGAAACTTCTCAAAGCAAGTAAAAAATGCAACTTTGGAGAAAAAATGTGTTTCTTCGATTAGCATGCCCTTTAAGGAAGAGTTTGATTGATAATAAATTATAGTAGCTGAAATAAGGAGATGTGCTTTCAGCCTAGGAGATGTTTCCACTGCAATCAGCAGCAAGCAGTTCCCAGCAGACGGACATTGTTTTTGTATTGACGAAGAAATCGTGCTACCCAAGAACAACGTGACACTGCTCCATCATGGTTGTTTGTGCATGCGCGAATACTCTCAGTTCTAATCAGCACTGCGCATCAGGATGGTGTATTATTTTTTCATATGGGGCTAATGCATGGGCATGGAATGAGATTAGAGAGAGAAAGAGAGAGAGAAACGAGAAAAAGGAAGGCAGGGAAGTTAACCAGATGCTAGGCTCCGGCATGCTACCCAGCACTAGGGTTCTGGAACAGGGGGTTGAAAGAGATAAAAATTACATAAAAAATAGGTCATGCAATGCCACTGTGCGTAGGTGCTATTGTGTGCAAAAAGCTAGAGAAGGAAGGAAAATAGAGGGAAAAGAAAGGCAAGGAGGTTAACCAGCCTATAGGCAGCCGGTTTGCTACCCTGCGCATGGGGGAGGGATGGGGGAGATTAAAGAGAGCAGAGAGGGAAGATAGAAACAGCACATTTGGCAGCACATGCGCGCACACTCAGTCATAGTCCAGTCTTGTCTTTCGCGGTGTGTGACATTGCTGTTACAGTCGCTTGTTCAAGTCGGTGTCGCGTAGGAATTTCAACAGAGCTTTCGTCGCCTTCTGTTGCAGTGTCTTCTCTCGGGCACTTGACAGAATAGTGTCCACAGACATTTGGCTGTTGTCGATGCGCGCAAAAGCAGACGCCAGTGACTGTCTCTGGATTTCATACAATGGACAGTCACACAGGATGTGGTGTAGCGTCTCTTCGCAATGACAGGCATCGCAGAGAGCGTTGTCGGCCATTCCTATGACAAAGGAGTAAGATTTTGTAAATGCCACTCCTAGCCATACGCGATGAAGTAGGGTGGCTTCTCTTCGGTCGAGTCCAGTGGGCATGCGGAGATCCATCAAATAGGACAGGTGGTGTTGACGATTCGTATCGATGCTTGGTGGGCACCATAGTGAAACGTGATTTCACGCGCAAGTCGTCGAAGATTACTGGCGGCATCAGTACTCGAAAGTGGTATGGCTTCTTTTCGTGTTCCTTCAAGGGCTGCCCGCGCGGCAGTATCGGCATGTTCGTTTCCTATGATGCCGCAATGACTTGGCAGCCATTGAAGCGTCACATGATGCCCTTTCTCGAGTAAAGTGTGGAGAAGGCATCGAATTTCGAAAACAAGCTGTTCGTACGGGCCGCGACGCAGTGCTGAGAGCACAGATTGTAGGGCAGCCCTTGAGTCGCTGAAAATCGACCATTGTTGCGGTGGTTCCCGATTGACCACACAAAGTGCAGCGCGCAAAGCAGCTAGTTCCGCTGATGTAGATGCCGTGGAGTGGTCAGTCCTAAAGCTGATGGTAACACCTCTTGCTGGGATAACTACTGCCCCTGACGAACACTGGTGGTTCGTGGAACCATCGGTGTATACATGTATGCTGTCTGAATATTTCTCGTGCAAAAGAAGAAGAGACAGTTGTTTCAGCACGGGTGACGAAAACTCAGATTTCCTCCGGATCCCTGGTACACTAAGATGCACTGTGGGTCGAATAAGACACCAAGGTGGTATGGATGGTTTAGATGCATGAGTGAAGCCCGAGGGAAGTTTATCGTTGTATTTCACGATAACTTTGGCGAACGATGCTTGGCGCCTCTCTGAAGGCAACAGTGCAAGGTGATGGCCGGGGGCACGTGCGAAGTGTCGGATGTGCGTTCTCAGGACTTCTACAACAATGTGAGTTTGTATCGGATAGTCACCAGCAATTGCAATTGTTGCTTCTGTTGACGTACATCTGGGCAGACCGAGGCACACTCTCAGCGCTTGGGCTTGTACTGCCTGTAAAACACGAACATTGGTCTTGCAGGTATTGCTAAGCACAGGCAAGCTATATCTGAGGAAACCGAGAAACAGGGCCCTGTAGAGCTCCATCATTGCGTCTACTGACATCCCCCACGTCTTTCCTGCCAGGAACTTGAACAGTTGAGAAACAGCGGTCAGGCGCTTCTTCATATAGGTCACATGCGGACTCCAACAGAGGTCCCTATCAATAATGATGCCCAGAAACCGGTGGGTTTTGGCGTAAAAAATCGGTCGCCCGCAGATTGAGATGACATAAGGGGTCATTGCTTTGCGAGTGAAAGCCACCAGGGCGCATTTTTCTGGTGATATGCTGAGGTGATCGGTTTGTATTGACGTGCATGCTCCTATGAACAGAAGTTGTGTTCTATCCATAAACACGTGCCACTATGCGTCGTACCAAATCACAAGTATCCAACAAATCCTGAACGTGGCCTGAATTAAATTTCTCGCTTTGTCATTAATGCTGTAGCTTAAAGACGAGAGTGACCGCATGGTAGCAGACCTTATTTTGTAATTTAAGTGCCCTTTCACGATGAAGTTGCCAGTGTGATATATACAGGTGCTGATACGATGAAAACCGACATCTGTTTTCATAGACTGAGAAAAAGAAGCGGTCCTGAATGAGCGCTCGCTCACGATGAAGTTTTCAGGATGATTTATACAGGTGCAGATACGATGAAAAATGACATCTGTTTTCACAAAACTCAGAAAAAAACCCGGTCCTTAATAAGAGCTCGCTCACGGTGAGAGGGAGAGAGAGAAATAATATTGGAAAGGTAGGGAGGTTATCTAGACTAAGTCCAGTTAACTCTACACGTGGGAAAAAGGGAATCGGGGAGTAAAAGAGAGAAAGAGTAGGGAGGTTATCCATACTAATTCCAGTTAACTCTACACGTGGGAAGAAGGGAATCGAGGAGTACAAGAGAGAGAGAGAGACAGTGAGAGAGAGAAGGAGGAGTAGGAGCAGATACAGATTGCACATAACGCACACACCACACACACAGTGCAAGTTTAACAGGTGGTCGCACAATGAAATCGCCCCCAAGAACTGTAGGAGAGCTTGTGTGGTTTTCTCGGCTAAGGTAATTGAAGGCCACGGACTTCAGATCTTCTCCAGAGTAAGGGGTCGATCATCCAGTCTTCTCAAGGCACACTTAAGAGTCCGGCAGTCTTCACCAAAGTCTGGACAGTGGCACAGTGCATGGTCGAGAGTTTTCTACGAAACTGCTGTTATCACAGCTGTGGGATTCTGCCATAACAATGCGCTAACTGAGTGAATTGTTATAGACAACGCTGACCCACAATCTAAACAGAATGGCAGCGTCACGTGACGACGCCTTTGATGGCAGCTGTAATTGGAGTAATGAAGCGAGGTTCTGAGGGGGTAAAGTGGAGTTCTATGGAAGATTCCAATGTGAGAGTGTGGCAATATGTGCTGTTTCTCTCGCATTATGGCGAAGTTCGCTTGCGGTGTTAGCTCTAAACATGGGGATGAGCAGTGTGGGCACTCCATAGTGGGCACATCGGGCAGCTTTGTTGGTGAGCTGGTTGCCACCAATCCTGCAGTGACCCGGTAGCCATTGAAAGGTTATGTGATGTCTTTGGTTAGTGCCACGATGACAGATTTCACTGATTTGATACACCATCTGATGGTAGTGTTTGCGTCGTTGACATCACACACATTGAATGGCCGCTTTGAAGTCACAGAATATAGCCCAATTACCAGAGGATTCTCGCATAATAAATTCAGTGGCCACAAGGCGGCGAGCTCAGAGCCCGTATATGTTTTGACGCGTGAAGTCATGAAACGGATGATAATATACCAAGATGGAATCTCGAGACTGAACTACCCGTATAGATATTAGTTTGGTTTGCATACGATATATGCAATAGGTCCAATGAGATCTGCTTGAGGGCTGCAGATAACAGGCTAGCCTTTTTATATACATCCGGCCCTTCAAGGTGTACAGGGGGTCTTTGAAGACACCCCTCCAGGCATAGCAATATGGTTGCGGGTGAGAATCTCTAGGAGACGGAATGCTGGTTAGGCGCCACCGCTCTAGAGAACTCGGCCTTCGGTCTTTCTAGTGGCAGGCTAGCAAGGCGGTCGTCAGGCAGTCTGTATATATACGCCAAATAAGTGCCCGGAATGTGTCGACAGTCATGTATAACGTAATTGGGCTGTCTTTGGCAAGGGTAATTGTTGAGACCGTGTTAGCACCCCTAGGTAATCCCAAAAAATGTGCGAAGAACTTGGCCTAGAATGCTTTGCAGGACCCGGATGCTACTTTTCCTGGAATTTGATGCAAGCGCGAGTGTTCTTTACCGCAGATACCCTAGGAAGAGCGCTCTGTACAGCTCAAGCATGGATGACGCGGGTGTGCCCCACGTTTTGCCGGCTAGAAATTTTATAATTTCATGACGTAAACGATAGAAGCCAGCCTCTTCTTCAAGTGCAAGATGTGATCACTCCACGAAAGATCTTTGTCAATAATGATGCCAAGGAGTTGATAACACCTCGTATACGAAATTCTGACATTCCGAATAAAAATGGGATATCAAAACATTGGCTTGTGGGTAAATGGAACTTGGCACACTTTTGCTGGAAATTTTGAGCCCTCGAACACGGAGGTACTTCCATGTTATATTGTCGTTGCTTTTTGGAGCCGTGCACCTACCTGGGGTCGCGTTACTGCTGAAGCCCAGATGTAAATATGATCGCTGTATACAGAAAGGTTGACTGATCAAGACATAGTCCAGACAAGTCTAATAATCGTGAGGTCAAACGAAGTAGAGCTGAGTAGCCCACCGCGTGGGATGTCATGAGGTTCTTAATGGCCCACGATGCAGCCTTCCGAGGTGTGCATGAAGAAGGATCTCTTCAGTCATCATCATCATCATCAGCCTGGCTACGTCCACTGCAGGACAAAGGCCTCTCCCATGCTCCGCCAGTTAACCCGGTCCTGTGCTTGCTGCTGCCAATTTATACGCGCAAACTTCTTAATTTCATCTGCCCACCTAGCCTTCTGTCTCCCCCTAACTCGCTTTCCTTCTCTAGGAATCCAGTTACTCTTACTGACCAGCGGTTATCCTGTCTACGCGCTACATGCCCGGCCCATGTCCATTTCCTCTTCTTTATTTCAACTATGATATCCTTAACCCCCGTTTGTCCCCTAATCCACTGCGCTCTCTTCTTGTCTCTCAAGGTTACACCTACCATTTTTTCTCTCCATTGCTCGCTGCGTCGTCCTCAATTTAAGCTGAACCCTCTTTGTGAGTCTCCAGGTTTCTGCTCCGTAGCTAAGTACCGGCAAGATACAGCTGTTATATACCCTCCTCTTAAGGGATAATGGCAATCTACCTGTCATAATTTGAGAGTGCTTGCCAAATGTGCTCCACCCCATTCTTATTCTTCTAGTTACTTCAATCTCATGGTTCGGCTCCGCGGTTATTACCTGCCCTAAGTAGGCATAGTCTTTTACAACTTGAAATGCACTATTACCTATCTCGAAGCGCTGTTCCTTTCCGACGTTGTTGTACATTACTTTCGTTTTCTTCAGAATAATTTTAAGACCCACCTTTCTGCTCTCCTTGTGTAACTCTGTAATCATGAGTTGCAATTCGTCCCCTGAGTTACTCAGCAATGCAATGTCATAGGCGAAGCACAGGTTACTAAGGTATTCTCCATTAACTCTTATCCCTAACTGTTCCCATTCTAGGCTTCTGAAAACCTCCTGTAAGCACGCGGTAAATAGCATTGGGGAGATTGTGTCCCCCTGCCTTACACCCTTCTTGATTGGTATTCTGTTGCTTTCTTTATGAAGTACTATGGTAGCAGTTGATCCCCTGTAGATTTCTTCCAGAATGTTTATATATACTTCATCTACGCCCTGATTCCGCAGTGTCTGCATGACGGCTGATATTTCTACTGAATCAAACGCCTTCTCGTAATCTATCAAGGCTATGTATAGTGGTTGGTTATACTCTGAGCGTTTCTCTATTACCTGATTGATAGTATGAATGTGGTCAATTGTTGAATAGCCTGTTCGAAATCCTGCTTGTTCCTTTGGTTGATTGAATTCTATTGTTTTCTTTACTCTGTTAGCAATTACCTTTGTAAATAGCTTGTACACTACAGAGAGCAAGCTGATCGGCCTGCAATTCTTCAAGTCCTTGTCGTCTCCTTTCTTATGTATTAAGATGACGTTGGCGTTCTTCCAAGACTCTGGTACCCTTCCCGTCAGGAGACACCTCGTAAACAGGGTGGCTAGTTTTTCTAACACAATCTGTCCTTCATCTTTCAGCAGATCTGATGTTACCTGATCCTCACCAGCAGCTTTGGCTCTTTGCATGCTCTCCAAAGCTTTTCTCACTTCTTCTGTCATTACTGGTGGGGTGTCATCTGGGTTACTGCTAGTTCTTATCGTATTAAGGTCGTGGTTGTCTCGGCTGCTGTACAGATTTCAGTAAATATCCTCCGCTATTTTGACTATCCTATCCATATTGGTAGTTATTTTGCCTTCTTTGTCCCTTAGTGCATACATCCGACTTTTGCCTATCCCAAGTTTCCTCTTCACTGCTTTGAAGCTTCCTCCGTTTTTCAGAGCGTGTCCAATTCTCTCCATGTTATACCTTCTTACATCGCATACTTTACGTCTATTAATCAACTTCGAAAGCTCTGCCAGTTCTATTTCGTCTGTTGTACTTGACACTTTCATGATTTGACGCTTCTTAATTAGGTTCTTCGTTTCCTGGGAAAGCTTGCCAGTGTCCTGTCTAACTACCCTGCCTCCAACTACCACTGCACACTCCGTAATGATACTCGTCAGATTATCATTCATTGTATCTACGCTAAGGTTGGTTTCCTCACTAAGGGCCGAGTATCTGTTCTGCAGCGACACTCTGAATTCCTGTACTTTCCCTCTCAGTGCTAGCTCATTGATTGGCTTCTTGCGTATCAGTTTCTGTCGTTCCTTCTTTAAGTCTAGGCGAATTCGAGACCGTACCATTCTATGGTCACTGCATCGTACCTTGCCAACCACTTCCACATCCTGCACGATCCACATCCTCCACCAGGGGGCCCGGGTTGCTTGAGCGGTTCCACAACAGCTCAGCCTTCGGACCTCAAATCCCCGTGAAAACTGTGAGTAACAGTCTAAATTTCCTCGCATGGTTTTATGAGGCTTCGGAGCACTTCGAGGAGCACGGTTTAGCCACCCAAATCAGTTACAACTCGAGAGATGAACGACTCATACTTCGGTTAGGCCTAACAACAGCAGCCTCTGGCTCCACTTCGATCAAATCAAGAATTCCGCAAGAAAAGCTACTACGCACCTCTAAAACCACCTTCGATTCTTCTTGGGACGTTCCGGAGCCTCGCCGCTACCATCTTATCTTAAATCTGCGGGAAAAACGGTGTTTCTTCACCGAAAATCAACTGTGGGTAACACGTGTATCCGCCAAATGGGGGCTGCCATGTTGATAGGGGACTTTAGCACCTGCTCCCTCGTGCTCAAAGATTGAATGAAAAGGCAAAAGATAAAAAAAATATTGGTAACAATATTAAAGCGCGCTGAAGGAAGATTTCGGGCTCTGAGCTCAATCTTACCAGTTTCTGACCGGCGAAAACAAACCCACAAGAAATTTTCCCACCTTATGACCATATGGGGGCCGCTATCTTGTGTGGGACCAAACCACATTGAGGACAACGAGTCATATCTCGGCTTTTACACACCCCAGGACGACAAATCAGGTCTCAATTGAATCGTTAAAATCCGGAGATAGCCGTAGAAAAAACCGCGAGCACCCAATTCAACTGAGAGCGTCAAGAGAGACTTATTCAGAAGACACACTCAGTGTTGCCGGACTGCTGTCACTGCTTGAGCTGGGTTTGGCGAAACAGCTTCCACAGCGAATTAAGCCCACCGGAACTGCTCCTCCACCTCTTAGCCAATAAGCACAGATTATTCCAACTGCGGGAGCGGGAGTGGCCGCGTCAACAGCACGGCTAAGTGAGCTCTGCACATATCTGCCTATAACTTAAGCAATTGCGGTCCTAGGCGGGTCAGAGTGGTGTCATTTGTTCGTGAAGATACAAGGAGTTCAACCGCTACAAATACTGCTATTACAAACGAAGATTTTAAATTTTAGGAGCGGAAAACAGTGTGAATTCGTGAAAACAACAACAGTCGGACCACGTGCCCGGTGCTGCGCAGTTCCCAACCGAAAAAAAAAACCGCGAGTTGATGGAACTGCATTAAGAGGCCTGAGGTGCGGCCTCACCGGTAACCACCGCCGGGAACGCACTCCCTCACCAGAGAAGGATTGGCCACCCTGGTGCAGTATCTGGCCACTACCTCCCACATGGATACGCCAAATAACTCACGGCCCTCAGTCCCCAGCAGATTCGAAGCAACAGACTACGGTGGCGGTCAGATCTGCAACGCAGCAGAGGGTGCTAAGAATCTCTGGACTACAGGCCGCCATTGGAACCTGAACTTGGCAACGTTTAACGCTAGAACCTTATCTAGTGAGGGAAGTCTAGCTGTACTATTCGAGGAGCTGGAGGGTGTTAATAGGTATATAATAGGGCTCAGTGAGGTTAGGAGGACAGATGAGGCCTATACGGTGCTACAGAAGGGGCACATCCTTTGCTATCGGGGCTTGGCAGACAGAAGAGAACTGGGAGTGGGGTTCCTAATTCACAGAAACATAGCTGGCAACTTAGAGGAATATTATAGCATCAATGAAAGGGT
The DNA here is from genome assembly GCF_013339725.1 of Rhipicephalus microplus. NCBI lineage: Eukaryota > Metazoa > Arthropoda > Arachnida > Ixodida > Ixodidae > Rhipicephalus > Rhipicephalus microplus. The sequence goes on along the minus strand of NW_023612765.1, from coordinate 14,366 downwards.
GGTAGGTATTGTAATTAAACTGAATAAAAGATACAAGATGAAGGTAGTACAGGCTTACGCGCCTACATCCAGCCATGATGACGCTTCAGTTGAAAGCTTCTATGAAGACGTGGAATCGGCAATGAGTAAGGTAAAAACACAGTATACTATAGTGATGGGCGACTTTAATGCAAAGGTAGGGAAGAAGCAGGCTGGAGACCAGGCAGTAGGAGATTATGGCATCGGCACTAGAAACGCCAGAGGAGAGCTACTAGTAGAATTCGCAGAACGCAATAATTTACGGATTTTGAATACCTTCTACCGAAAACGAGAAAACCGTAAGTATACATGAAAGAGCCCTAATGGTGAAAATAAGAACGAAATCTCTTCAGTAGGGAGCTCTAAATCTATCGAAACATTTATACGCCTATTGCAATATTTTTCGAGGCATCAAGAATAGGGTCATGCATTACGCTGTCGTGGGCTCCTCTTACGTTGAGGAAGATAGAAAGGGTATGCGCTTGAGGAATGTTTGTTGCATAGAGGTCACAAGGTCACTGACATTGGCTATGGAAGAACGGCCTCGTCAAAAACCAGCCATAGCTTCTGGATATATATTGTAGCACTCTAGGTACCACGCGGGGTGGGTGGGGACAATTATTTTCGTTAATTTACCCACGCAGCTAGACAGCGCGTGGGGAAACACACAGAAGTCTGAGTCTGTTTTCATAAAATCACAAGACCCAGAAAAAGAAAGAGTCCTTAATGGGAGCTGAGTCACGTCGAAGTTTTCAGTGTGGCAATACAGGTGCCGACACAACAAAAAAATTACATCTATCTTCACAAGAATTGGAAAAAGATCGGTCCTTAATGAGAGCTCGTCAATGATGAGTTATTCAGTGTGATCTATACAGTTGCAGATATAATAAAATGACATCTCTTTTCATAAGACTTAGAAAACACCGCTTCCTATTGAAAGATCACTCACAATGAGCTTTTTAGTATGATCTGCTGAGATCTGTTTTCACATGACTCAGAAAAAAAAACTGGCCCCTAATGAGAGCTCAGTCAATATGAAGTTTTCAGTACGATAAATATGCTTGATCAGCGGTAAGGAAAAAGCAATGTTGGGCTGATTAAATTATTCAAAAGTTTTTCATACTCGCTTCTTTAACAACATTACAAATATTAGTTTGCTACTCTGTCGCAAAACGTAATTTTATTGCTGCTGTTTTCTGCTTACAGAAGAAAAATCTATCCAAGGTCAGTAAGTATCGACTTCATCACAAAGAATATTGAATATTCATTTGAATGTCATCTTTTACCAAACGTTTTCATGTATTGTATGTATAGTACCAAATCCATGGTAGCATGTAGGCTCTTTGGAGAAGTAATTTCCTCGGAAGCGGACAGCAGTGTCAACCTTCATGTTATTTTGCAGTAGCACGACCGAAGGAAAGGGAATTAGCATCACAGGAATTCTAGCTATCAAATTTGCTAAAATTAACCGGAAGGGAGCTGCGACCTAGGTTGGTGAATTAACTGAATTAACTCTGGTGCTGCGGGTGTTCATTGACCATGCTAATGATGGGTAGTACACCGATTTTCGTAGTCTTGGTACTTGCGGGCTTCGTAGGCGCTCTTGACTTCGTTTATTGACGTGTTCTTATTTTGTTTCGAATGATAGAAGAGACGGTTATAAGCTTCGTGAGCTCAATTGAAATGTGGAGCCTAAAAGGTTAAAGTAGTGAAGTGCAACTGTTAACTATTTGCCGATTGCAGTTTCCTGACAAAGCAACTTCAAGCCACGCGAGGCCAACCATAGCCGGAAGTATAAAAATTGGACAGATCCATGAATTGCCAATGAATCCTTTGGGGGCTGAAGCGCGTGAGTTGCAGCTCCTATAGACACCAGCGCCAGAGTTCTCTTCTGTGTATCTATCGGAAACACTATGATGCCAGGATTCCTAAAGTATATGTATCCTCAAATGCACACGCATCACCTGGTGAGAGAAATGGAAGCAGGAGTTAATGACAATCAAGTATACTTGAATGTGTCATAAATTATATCTAAGCACTTAACATTGTTCATTCGTTTTTGTTCTCTTAAGAACTTCGCAAAGAATGTCACCTAAAAGTTGCGTTAATATGCGAACAATGTTGTCTTCGGGTGAGGAGATGTGACAAGCATTAACTGGAATTTAGAAAAAAAATTGGCCCCGTACCTGCATTTTATACTGCAAATGTCATCGAAAAATGAGAGTCTTGCGTTTCGAGAGAGTGAACAATGCGTTCATTTGATGTTCTGCGCAAGAAAATCGGTGAATGGTAATGTGGAGGTGCGGCGTTAGAGTGCCTCGAGCGTGCAGCGGAGGCGAACGAGCACATCAAGTCACGTCGCACGCGAGACATGAGCCATATCTGGCAGTTATCCTGGAAAAGAGCGTGCGGCATGCGCACCCGTCTCTGAGGTGATAAGGTGTAGAACACAAGGCGACGGGTAGGTGCCACCACCATGCCGTCTGGGCAAAGCGTCGGAAACACTTGCGTTTTCGTGCAAGCGTTGCATGGTCAGTGCAGCGTGATAAACGCTACGGTCGTTAGAATTACTTACGCATGCCTTTTCTAGTAAAAAAAATAAACATACATAATTTTGACGAGTTGTTACAGTGCCTACGATATGCGAAATAATTGCTATTTAATTCACAATCGCACAAGTATGAATGCTGAACCTTGAGCAATATTGGTGGTCGCTGTGGATGGGGACGGCCGTTTGAAGTAACGTTTGGTCACTTTGGTGTCGTTTAGGTACCGTTAAGGGCGGAGGAACAGACAAATGGACAGACAGACAGACAGACAGACAGACAGACAGGCAGACAGACAGACAGACAGACCAAAATTTTTGTGTTGAAGGTCCCCAAGAAAGACTATCGTCTTTAATATACTAAGTATTCTTGCGCAGCACCCGCTTTCTCTCGGAGTTTTTTAGGGGCGAAGCTCCTTATGGCGTGGCTTGTGCGTCCCTCTTAGTACGTAACCACCAGTGGCACATACCCGAAATAGGTATAACATTTGATCTCCAAAATGGTGCCGGTGAGAAATTTCTTCTGTGCGTTGTTTAACAATAAAAATAGTGCTCAATGTACATGCCAATGGCTGCTAATGGGGAATGAGAGACAGGAGCATTCGGCTTTTAGTCAACCCGCACGCTGCGATCCCCATTAGCAGCCGTTGGCATGTACATTGAGCACTATCGGACAAGAAAGGGTTGCTACATGATACTCGCTGGGTGTAACCTCCTTAGTTTTAGAAAGGTTTAGCGAGCGTTGAGCCGCAGGGCCATGAATACAATGAACTAGTATATATACCATGAACGAATTCGAGGTGGTTAAAGGGGGGAAGCAGATACGAAACGCAAGCCGTAAGAAATTATAAGCTGAATCCTCCTGTCTCTCATTTAACATAAGCAGCCACTGGCATGTACATTGAGCACTATCTGACAGGAAAAGGTTGCTACGTTATACTCGCTGGGCGTAACCTCCTTGGTTTAAGAAAGGTTTAGCGAGCATTGGGCCGCAGTGCCATGAATACAGTGAACTAGTATATACCATGAACTCAAGGTGGTTGAAGGTGGGAAGTAGACCCGAAGCGCAAGCCGTAAGAAAGTGTGCGTGTGCCACCTCTCGTTTAGTCCTTGGAATGTCCACTGAATGGCGGTGCTTCTATATGGGGAATATACGACAAAAAGATGCGAGATGGTGGGACTTGGAGTGTTGAATAGATGGACGAACGTACTCACAGACAGATGCGTGTATGGACGCATGAACGGACGCAGAGGCGGCTGCATGAACGAACGCAGGGACGGGCGCACGAACAGACGCATGGATGGTCACACAGACGGACGCATGGACGGACGAATGCTTCGCCCCACTCTCCATCATTCACTCCGGGGATATGCTGCCATTTTTTTTTCTGTTTCGGTGACCTTGATAGTACTGATTTTAGCTCTCAGCGGGTTGAGTTTTCTTACCATACGACCTTCCTTGGTACATGTGGTGGTTTTAGGTCGCCCCCTCCCCCCCACCCCTAAAAAAAGACCTTCTTTGGTTTTGCAGTGGTTCTTTGTACTTCCACAAACTGTTCCGTACGCCGTCTCGTAATTGTGAACATGCATTAGAAACATGTTCTCACCAATGAGTCTGTGAAGTACGTAGAGAGCAAAATTAGCCACTTCCATAGATGAGGTATACAGGCTTTAAGGCAAAAGGTTCAAATAGTTGTGTGGTTCGTGCTTTAGATCACTAACAGGACTTCCTGAACCATTCCTTTTTAAGAACTAAAGACACCAGGTCTGACAGTAGGTCCCTATGCAGTTAATCCTAAAAACTAATTGTTAGTCTACGCTTATCACCTAAACAGACCAGCACTCAGATCTTGCATATACATCTTACTCGGAAACTGTTAGTCCCTGCAGTTACACCTCGCCACATGAACGATCGGTCTACTCAGATACTCTATTCGAATGAACTTTTTATCCCCATTGCAAATGATCGGTTAATTCTCAGGTAGTATTCTGTGCAGTGACTTTCCGCAAGGGTTCATACATACATACGGGTTTTTTCCGTTGTGAGAATGAATGGCAAAAATATTTAGTCGTTTGTCTATTACTGCTTTCCCAGTAAAATACAAAAGTATCACAATGAAAAGAAGAATTCTTTAGGTACACAAGAAGTTGCTGCTTTTTTTTTCAGTGAAATGACTGTAGAATGTCCAATACAGGTACAGCCGGGCTGTAATATCTCGGAACCGCCTCTTTATGAAGCTGCTTCAGCGGAAGTGATTCAGGACTGACACTGAACGCGCGAGCGCACACAAAAGTGTGCGCTCGCGTTGGGGACAACGGCTGCCTCCTGCAAAAACACAAGTATTGATATCAGCTAGTCACACGTTACATGGGGATCAAGATGCACAGACATGGCAAATACGTGCAAGATAAAATGAAAACAAGCTTTTAAAGTATGTCATGCAGATAATTTTACCAAGATGACATACAAAATAAAAGGCGCATTTCCAGTCACTTAGCACAACTCAAGTTCGGAAGCCATGGCCACCCCGCCAACACGCAGACAACGTGGTGAGTTTTTCGCGAACAGTGTCGTACAGCTCGAACAAGCCCGTGTGACGTTGCTGGCACAAGCGAACCGGCGAATTTCGAGAGAGTGGCAACAGAGCAGCGAAAGCACGGCCGCTGCCACAAACGGCGGTGAACAATGGACTAGTATTTTAAATTTAACAGAGGGCTTTCCAGCGCCCCGCCGCGGTGGTCTAGTGGCTAAGGTACTGCAAAACCGCAGGTCGCGGGATCCTCTGCCGGCTGCGGCAGCTGCATTTCCGATAGATGCTGGACTGTTGTAGGCCCGCATGCTCAGATTTGGTTGCAAAGTAAATCACGCCAGGTGGTCTAAACTTCCGGAGCCCTCCACTACGGTGTATTTCGTAATGATATGGTTGTTTTGGAACGTTAAACCCCAAATATCAATCAGAGGACTTTCCCATACGCCCTTGCGACTGAGATTAAAGTAATTGCATCGGGAAAAGTACCGTGTTCATAATTTTACTATAGCTCGCTCGCCTCCCTATAGTGTACCGTCACGCCTGATAGTCCTCCACGAGTGCGCTTCAAGTGAACGCCAGCTAATATTATATTGACTCATGACTAGGTAGCGATGCTTCAGTGTAACACTATTCAATTTACTTTGAGTTCACAAAGAAACTTATTCTTGAAAGATTTATTCTGCGTTCGTGGCATCTTCCGTAAATAGATTAATGCAGACAACAGCGTGCCTGTCGAACCTGCAGCGTTGCTTATTTGCTTCGCGTGCACATACGCAGGTTTTAGAGCATTGAAGATGCTTGTGTTCTTCCGTACTAATAAAAGAGATGCCTAGTAAAGGAAAAATGATCACATTTAAGTTTTATTCGAAGTTCAAAATAACTGAATTTTATTTTATTTCACTGTTATCTGTATTGTTCCGTTGCCCGCTAGACACTGCTCTCAAAGCGTTCACCGGTGTTAATAGGCACAAAAAAAAATGCGGACTCCACATGCGCTTTGTTTTGCATTATGCACTGATACGTATTACGCCATCGTTACCTTTGCGAATGCAGGCATGCGAGTCGTCTAGCGCGATATACAACTTGGCAATCTGCTCACTGATAACACGAATAATAACAGCCACTGTGTGTTCTTTAAAACTAGGCCGTAGGAATACTGATGCATGAAAGTCTAGCGAAGATAGTAATCTGAGCAGTTACCCTAGTTTCTGTTGTAGAACGCATAGGCCACCAGGCATACGTTTGTTGCTGCTGTATTCTTGCACAGCACATCGTTCGCGCAGGTAACGTTGCCAGCAATCGGCGTTTACTATAGCAGTGTAATAGCTGAGCGGCTCAGCGGGCCAGCGGGCCCAGCGAATGAGCGGAGACGCAAACTGCACATGCACGGCACGCTGAGCGAGCTAACGATATAGCGGAGAGAGCCACTCACCCGCTCACTTAGTCCGATTAACAAAGCGTGCGCAGCGGACAAGCGTGCGGACGTTCTCCAGGCAAAGCCTCAACTTGATTCATAGTATCTTCAAGCGTTTTCGACAGGTGACGCAGCAATGCTTTCCGATGTAGAGTTACTGTATATGCTATCTTTACGTAGCATAGTTGCGCCTCTGAGAGAACTTGCCGCTTGCGCCCCCATTCGCCAAGCGCGCTTACATGCACAAAAATGGCCCTTTTAATAGGAAGCCAGCCTCTCGACCGTGGGGGTGCTGGCGATCGCCGCGCCACTGGCGTCACTATCGCTATACATGTCTATAACATTACCGCTGCCCAAGCAGTCTGGTGAGGGGATCCTTCTGTGTGCGAAAGGTGCCGTGTTGTTGTTTCTCTTGTTGTCCATATTTAGTGCTTGTGTGTGTTCGTGAGGCTTGTGTGGGGTAATAGTGCTTGTTGCGGATGCACTTCGATAAATCTTTATTGGCGAAAGCAAACATACCGACACCTACTCAAAGAACTTAAGTATTAAAATTGAAATTTTTGTTTCAGTTAGTTAAATAGAGATTTGAGAACATGTCACACGTAACACTAACTTTGGCATATGTAGAGGTAGCGAAACGGCCGCGAGTGCATTATGAGTGTGTTACGTAGTCATGTTGTTGCATGACAGGCTCCTCAATACTATTATAATCAGACCAGTCCCATACTTTCGTCCTCCATCCACGTGCCGTAATATTAAATTTGTGTCACACACTTCGCGTGAGGCCCCGCCGATCCAACATTGACGTGCGGCCGACTCGCAGGCTTCCACTTTACGCTTCGGCCTGCGACGCCTGAAAGGCCTCGAAGTGGCAAATCTCAAATTTATTTGCAGGTTGGTCGACCCGTGCGGGGTTGCACGTGTGGTGATGGGTGGGCCCGACCAACGAACTCATAGAGCTGACACGGAGATTTGATTACACACAAACAAGCATTTAATTAAAACGAGGGCAAAGGCAGGAGTTAACAAAAATAGCAGAGGAGGAAAACTGATACACGCGATGGACAGAACAGCTATATAACAAAATATGCTAAAAGAAACACTACAAAAGATACAGACTAAAGACAAATACGCGGAATAATAATAAAACAACAAGGCGATGAAGCTACAGAAGAGACAAGAAAAATTCATGAGAAAAAAAGAAGAAAAAAAACTCAGGCTCGCGCTTCTGAGCTTCGACGTGCGACGCTGCGCACACAACTACAAATATTAAAAAAAGGCTGCTTATAATAAATTAACAGTTTTAAAAAAAGTCACGATAAAGAGTTCCATACGGACCACGCCAGCTCTTGGTACACGTAGGGGAGTTGACGGGTGCCCCCGAAGATCTCGCCGGCTTGGTAGACGACGAGGGTGCCCGGAATTGCAGCCGTCTCAATACGTTGCGCGGGCCACTCCATGCTCGCCGCCTACGCGAGACTCGTGACACCGACGACCGCACTTCTTGCTGGCTGTACGTCAACTGCCTATTCCGATGCAGTTAAAACTTTTTCCTGGGCGTACGCGTGCTCCCGTCGCATCTGGGGATAATTTGCTTTATTTAGACCGATCGTGCCCCTTTCGGTACAGCTGGAGGGAAGACAAGCCGGCGCCACGCTGGGTCGTTAAAGTCGCCGGATGTCGTCCTCCCAACACAAAAGCGTTCTTCCTTGGAAGATGGGGCCCGCGGATGATCCGAAAATTGGAGTCGTTTGTGACAATTTGGTATATGTGAGGCTAGCGAAACGGCCGCGAGCGCAATCATGAGCGTGGCATGTAGTAATGTTGTTACATAAAACGCATGTCACGATTTTCATGTTACGGTCTGTCGCTTGTGTTCGCCATGCCGTCATGTCATACCATACGAGGTTTTCAACATGTAATATGAACGAAACCACCGCAAGAGCAACGAGACATTGCAAATCATAACATTTACGACATACATATCATGATTTTCAGGTTATGACTAGTCACTTAAGCTCGTCATGAGTCACGTTATGCCATACCAACTTTGGTATCGATACCAATATCGATACGGACAGGAGAGCTAAAAGTCGTAGGCGGCTAGATAGATAGATAGATAGATAGATAGATAGATAGATAGATACGCTCGAAGTTGCCGAAGTTCGCTAAAAATGCTTATATATAGGGCATTCCAAAAAGAAAAAAATTGGCCCCGTATCTGCATGTTAATCTGCATATGTTGTGAAAAGACGGTAGATAGCCTTGCGTGTAGAAAAAGTGAACAAAACCTTTATTTGATGTTCTGCGAAAATTGGTGAATGGTATTCTGGAGGCGCTGCGTTAGAGTGCCTTGAGCGTGCAGCGGAGGCGAACGAGCGCATCAAGTCACGTCACACGTGAGACATGAGCGCCATCTGGCAGTTTTCTTGGAAAACGAAGCGAGCAACCCTGAGACGGACGTGCGCGCCCGTCTCAGAGGTGATAAGGTGCAGAACGTAAGGCGACGGGTAGGTGCCACCACCGTGTCGTCTTAACAAAGCTTCGGGCACACTCGCCTTTTCGTGCATGCGTTGCATAGTCAGCGCTGCGTGATAAACGCTACGGTCCTTAGAATTATATGTGCCTGCCTTTTCTAGTAAAAGACGCACATGCAGAATATATACGTGTTGTAATGGCCCCTCAGATATGAGCGATAATTGCTTTTTAATTGACAATCGCACAAGTATGACCGCCGAACCTTGAGCAACATTGCTGGGCGCTGAGGATGGGGTCGGCCGTTAGGGCTATTGGCTGGTGCTGTTAGAGTTTCCAGTTTGCATTAAAGATGAAAAAACAGACAAATGTACAGACAGACAGGGCAAAAGTTTTGCATCGAAGGTCCCCAAGCAATACTATCGTCTTTAAAGGGATTATCGTCTTCAAAACAGCAGCAATAAAAAGCTCTGCCGCGAGGCGTCGAACCAGCGTCCTCTCGAACAGCAGCGTCGAGCGCTAACCACGACACCGCAATTTTTTCTCTTTATTTCCGTATAAACTAAAGACACGGGGGGTAAGATGAATATATTACATTACACAACATTCTGACGCCGACGCCCTGTCCCGTTCGCCTTTACCTCCCGACTCGGCCTGCGAAACCACTGGTACTAACTCCGTCGCATCTCTCGACCTCGACTCGTTTGCCAGTGAACAACACAAGGACCCGTGGATCACTTCCCTTTTTGACTGTCTCTCTGGATCGTCAACCACTGCGGTATCACGATTTCTCCGACGTCAAGCTGCTCATTTCGCCATTCGTGATCGGCTGATACACCGACGCAACTACACCCCTGAAGGTCGTAAGTGGCTCTTGGTTGTCCCCCGCAGCTTGCGATCACAAATATGCACGACCTTTCACGACGATCCCCAATGTGGCCCTGCTGGAGTTTTCAAAACTTACGAACGCATTCGCCGTTACTTCTACTGGCGCGGAATGTATAATTTTGTTCGAAAATTCGTTATGGGCTGCCCTGACTGTCAACGCAGCAAATCACCGCCTTTTCACTCGTCCGGTGCACTTTAACCGCTTCCGTGCCCTGCCAAACCTTTCGATCGAATCGGAATTAATCTCTGTGGCTCTCTACCGACAACATCGGATGAAAATCGGTAGAACCTAGTCGCTGTGGATTATTTAACACGCTACTCTGAGACCGCCGCCCTTCCAAGTGCCACTGCGCGGGACGTAGCGTCCTTCGTCCTCCATCGATTCATACTACGACATGGTGCTCCTCGAGAACTACTAAGTGACCGAGGACGAGCCTTCCTATCAGAAGTCGTCACGGCTCTGCTTTCTGAATGCCATGTTGTTCATCGCAAGACCACGGCATACTATCCGCAGACTAACGGGCTCACGGAGAGATTTAACCGTACGCTCGGTGATATGCTCGCGATGTATGTGACATCTGATCATACTAACTGGGATCGCATTCTTCCATTCATCACGTTCGCATACAACACCACGGAACAGTCCACCACTGGATTTTCACTTTTCTTTCTCCTTTATAGACGCGAACCATCCCACACCATCGACACTCTCCCTCCATACCGTCCTGACGTATCCGAATGCCCATCTGTGTCCGAAGCTGCCCGAAAAGCGGAAGAGTGCCGTGAACTCGCACGCACCTTTACGTCACAAGAACAGCAGCGCCAGAAAGAAATCAACGCCGGCTCTTCCCGAAGCCACAGCTATTCCCCGGGATGGCTGTTCCTTACCGAACCCCCGGCCTTTCCTCAAAACTAGTCCCGAAGTACCAGGGTCCTTAGCGCGTTTTAGAGCAAACCTCACCGGTGAATTTTCTCATTGAGCCACTTTCCCCATCTGACGACATGCGCCGGCGTGGACGTGACATCGTCCACGTCGCTCGCCTTAAGCTATATCACAGCCCTATGCCTCCAGACTCTTAGGTCGCCAGGATGGCTTTTTTTCGGCGGGGGAAAATCGTGAAGAAGAAAACGCATCGTTGGCAAGCAACATCGCCTCCGCTTGGGTACTGGGTCCTGGGCTTCGCTCGCTCGGCTCGTGCTGATCGTCGCCGGCATCTGCTCGACCGTTGCTCTTTCCCGATTGTGTTTCATCGTAGGACCACCGTCGCAACAGTCGCCAATAAGCCCTTTTTCAATTGGTCTTCATGTCTTTCATTTTGTCTTTCGACACTGCACGACACCGCAATTCGTATGCATGTAGCCGAGAGCGCTCACAACAACACATTTATGAACGCCATATACCGTTCCGATGTTTTCAGTGCTCCGCATATTGCGCATTTTCGTCATTAGCAGTTAGATGGTGCGACGAGTGCGCGTTGAGCCCGCTCTAAACGTTGTCGTTTCTCGCTATGGTAAACAAAAACCAACGTTCTCACGCGTTTCGGAGTGCGCCGCCTTCACTGAGCGTAATCGCGTAGCCTCTCCTGCGTACGCGCTTATCAGACTCGTCTTTTGAGAGAGCACAACGGTCACTTCGCTCGCTGCCGGGACCACATTTACAAAAAGAGCACGCTGCTTACGCACGAAGTAAGATTGCGACAGTTCTTCGCGCTTGTCCTGTGTATACTTGTGTGTTCGTTTTTTTGTGTCTTTCCTCCTGTTTATACAGCGAGCTTTAAGTGTCGAGCTGTGACAGTTGTTAGTCCGCGCTCGTCGTCTGAATGTTGATTTCATGCGTGTTTTCTGCTTGAGGTTCGCTCTGCAAATTTCGAGTTGCTACGGCTTGCCGTTCTTCGCCTGACTGCAATTTGTTGCTGTAGCATTAATTCCTACGGCCTTGAGGCAAAACAATGCACAAGAAACGCTCAATTACCCCTGTGAAGACATGCTTTCCTTTCTTTTTTGCCTATTCCTAGAAAAAGAGATGAGCCACATTTTTTTTGCCTTTGCTTTGATAAGTGGGCTAACCATTGGGAGAAAGGAGGAACGTCGTGATTGATTGATTGCCAGCATTTTTAACACAAGTTATATCAACTGGAAGGGCAAAAATAAATTTACATTTCTTCATTGCTTTCTTTTCAGGTAACCGCACAATCTGCGCACGTAAGTATTGGTTTTATATAGTAAATAAAGGCTGCATGTTCCATTTTTATTCATTTATTTGTGTATTAGATATGGTGTCATTGGTCTTGTACTGGTTTGCACTTATTTCAATTGCACTTATCGCACTAAAAAGCTTGCCATTTGCAGTGAACAACCTTGAATTAAGTCTGCTTTCTAGTTAGCAAATTTTAAAGAGAGCGTGCAATGTTAAAACGTGAACAATAATTAACATGAACATGATAATAATCCCCAAATAAGTAAGCCATGAAAAGTATAAAATGTATTCAATGCATTCTTTACAGTTAAAATGTAACAATGTCTACAGATCAGCGAGTCGGAGAGTTCACGGGTGTAGAGGCGCGCGAGAAATACAAACATTGCATTTGATGATGGATAGTGTCGCCTTGTTGGCGAAGCTTCAGACTTATGCTTTACTGTAACAGAGTGTATGCTGTCTGCAAAAATGGCCTGACTGCTGTGTCATTTATACAGGTCCTGGGCCCACATTTGAAGTTTGATGTTAATTCTTAATCCAAACATCCAATATTGATTTATAAAGTGGTTGAATGGGAAGGGTGATGAAAAGGCAACTGAATGCCTGACCAGAGCACCGACGAATAATGCACAACACTTTGTAAATGCGTATATATATATATATATATATATATATATATATATATATATATGTATATATATATATATAATATATATATATATATATATATATATATATATATATATATATATAATAGGTATGGGATATGGCACAACGGGAGCGTTGTCAACAAGGATAAATATATTATTTCCCAACAGTTTCGGGAGGGGTCCTCCCTTCATCAGGGGATATCCTGATGATCCCCTGACTCATCCGCTGATCAAGGGAGGACCCCTCCCGAAACTGTTGGCAAATAAATAAATTTATCCTTGTTGACACGCTCCCGTTGTGCCATATTTCATACCTTCACGAAGACTAAACTGGCCCATTGAATTATTACTCCCACTATATATATATATATATATATATATATATATATATATATATATATATATATATATATATATATATATATATATATATATTTATATATATATATATATATATATATATATATATATATATATATATATGTATATATATATATATATATATATATATATACATATATATATATATATATATATATATATATATATATTTTTATATATATATATATATATATTATATATATATATCTATATATATATATATATATATATATATATATATATATATATATTGTGAATAAGAAAACGCACCGTTTGCAAGCAACATAGCCACCACTTGGGTACTGGGTGCTGGGCTTCTCTCGCTCGGCTCGTGATGATCATCGCCGGCATCTGCTTGACCATTGCTCTTGCCCGATCAGTTTTCATCGTAGGACCACCGTCGCAACAGTCACCAATAAACCCTTTTTCAATTGGTGGAGGGTGCTGACATTCCCCGTCGCCTGAACCTGGGTGCTGCCATTAGCCGTCGCCTAAACCTGGAGCTGCGCAACCGAACGCTACCTCCCATCATGGCTACCAACAACGCGCAACCTGGCTCTTCCACTCCATCCCCAGCAACCCCGGCGTTCTTCGTTTGCGAGAGCCCAAAAGTCTTTAGCGGAGCGGATGAGACCGACGTGGAAGACTGGTTCGCTAACTACGAACTGGTGAGCGCAAACAACAAGTGGGATGACGCGGACAAACTGACTAACGTCATCTTTTACCTCACTGACGTGGCCGAAATGTGGTATAACAACCACAAAAACGACATTACAACGTGGTACATTTTCAAAACGTCGTTTGCTGACGTTTTCGGCCGATCCGCTGTCCGCAAGTCGAGAGCCAAACAACGCTTGCGGACTCGCGCACAGAAGCCATCTGAATCGTTCACAAGTTACATCGAAGACATTATTGGTCTTTGCAACCATGTGAACAACGCCATGCCCGAGTCGGAGAAGATACAACACATCCTCAAAGGGATAAATGACGGTGCATTTCAGATGCTCCTGGCACGCAATCTTGCCACCGCGGCGGAACTTGTGACCTTATGTCAAAGTTTCGACATGTTGAGGAAGCAGCGCGCCCTCACTCGGCCATTTTCCTCACACGCCGACTCACTATCTAGTCTTACTTCTGTTCCTGATTACTCAACAACCCTGCAAGAGATCAAAGACTTTGTGCTTGAAGAAGTAGCTCGGCAACTGTCGTTGATTCCCTTCACGCAGCAGCCGCCGTCCTCTCGTCTGCCCTCACCACTCCGCGACGT